>APFE030488709.1:36439-107181 GCA_000404065.3 Pinus taeda
GCATCCAAAAGTGTTGATCCCAAGTATTGGGTTCATGGTATTGTGTTATTATGGTTTTGGACCGTGGTATTGTGAAAGGCCTAAGACTATAAAAGGGGAAGGAGATCATTTGGCAAAGCATTATCTGAATTGTTATTGAATATTTGATAGTGCTAGATCTGGAATACTGTGATTGGGTTATGGTGCAGATATGGATCTGAATAAAGAAGGAACTTGAGCGAAAGGAGAAGGATAAGTTCTATTGATGGGTCTTAATATTTAAGCTTGAATGATAGTATTTTTTGTTCTGGGTTTAGATTTGATGTGTGGTTACAGTTACTGTGATTTGGATACAGCTGTCAGAGAAGTGTCTACTTGATTCAGTGCTAATTGGTGAAAAGGAGATTGTTTGATGCAGAAATTCTTGTTTATTGATTGATGTTCATGGATCCAGTCTGAAAAATTTATGAAACATGGTCCCTGGAAGAAAGAGAAGGCTGTAGCCTTCTGTAGGCCAACACCTACGTACTAGTATATTGGCTAGTGCAAGAGCTAAGGGGGTTGTAGCTCCCTTCCAGGAGAGTCTGGAAAATGAGAGAGGGTTGTAGCTCTCTGCAGGTTGCAGCCTGCGTACTGGTAAAGCACTGCATCAGTACAATTGTAAAAAGAAGTTTCTAATTAAAGAAAATATAGAGACGAATTGCAGCAGGTGGTTTTCACCCACATTGGGTTTCCACCTTATATCTTGTGTTCTTGTGTGTGATTGTCTTTCTGCTCTGTTTCACTGTCTCTGGTTACTGGTTATTTGATTCTGCATCACTGATTAACAATTATCATCATAAAGATTAAGTAAATTAAAAGTTTGCTCTGTATACGCGGGTTTCCTTCTGCATAGTGGCGTATATACGCAGGTTTAACTAACTGAAGTAGCGTATACAATTTGTTTTGAAAAAGGAATATTTGACTTGATAATACTGATTCACCCCCCCTCTCAGTATTATTTCCAACAAAAGCAAGATTATTGGAGCATGGACAACATCATGATGAATGAGATCATGAGCATGGGCAGCGTAATGATCATGGGCAACATGATAGATGAGATCATGGGCAACAAGATGCATGGGCAGCATGATATACGAGATCATGGACAACACATTAGTATGGGCAGCGTGATGATGGATAAGATCATGGACATGGGCAGCGTGATGATAATCATTATTAGTGCAGTATGGAGCAGTTTACAGTGGTACAACAAGAGAACCAGATGCAACACGATGATAGGTGAAGGAGCCACCTTGGAGAATCAGTTGAAGCAGAATGTCTTCAACTGACCTCATTGTTATACAAAATGATCTATATAAGTCAAAGTGTTGACTTCTGTTGTAAATATACTATCTCTCTCTCTCTCTTTCTTTGTTGAACTTTGAAAAATATAAAAGAAGAATTGATCAAGGGTTTCCCCACACATTATGGGGTTTGTCCCTGGCTTGCGCCAAATCTTGTGTCCTCTTGTCTTGGCTTGTCTTTTGCGATTTATATTTATGTTCTATCTGCAGTTTACTTTATGCTGATGTGATTGCTAATATGGAAAAGAAATTAAATAAATTGCTCTAGCATAAAACATACCAAAAATTAACAGAGATCAAAGGTCTATGTCTACCATTAATGAGTTGTTCAATAAATATGGCTAGTTTCTAACATTGTTGTCAATCTTATGTACTATTGTGAAAGGACACAAGTTCTTTTCTTTCCCATGGTTGCACATAGGCTGTACCCAAAAATTGGTAGAGGCCTATGAAATCATACACATTCATTCATAAATATTGAGGTTGTATAGGTATATACAGGTTGAGTATGAGTTTATATAGGTACATAGTGCATTGGACTATGTTGAGAAATGTAACTAGTTTTGGTCTTCATAATTGTTGTACTCATTTCAATATGTATCCTATGTAACAAACAAGAAAATAAAGAAAATTATTGTTATTAAAGCATGGGTTCCATGCTCATTATTGATGGTATTCTAGGTAAAAGCATGTTCTTTGTGCTTCTAGGGTTTGTTAGGTCTTAGGATTTATTGTCATGAGTCAATGGAGTCAACCTCATGTTTAAAAGACCCTTTCGAGCAATTTGTGATTGTAAAAATAATTATTTTTGATTCTAGAAAGTCCTGGAATATTCAAGAGTACAAGTTGGCCCCAAGATCATCAAGTCATCCTAAAAAAGGGAATTTGACCCCTTGGGAAGGCTATATAAAGGAGTATTTCGACTTCATTTGAGACACACTCACACACAAGTTCGATCTATAAGGAAGAGTTCAATACGTAGGTGGGAAGCAAGAAGAAGAGTGAAAGTCAAGGAGAAGTTGGAAGGACAAAATATATTGTTTTTTGGGCTTTATCTCTCTCACACATGCAAAATTCTAGGGTTTCTGGGCTGCAGTAACATGCCGAAGTTGCAGGTTTGAGTTGTAGGAGGACGAAGTGCAACATATTGTAGTTGGAAGGAAAGAAAATTAATCTAGACCTCGTTGAACTTAGGAGGATCCGTCTTAGTCCAGGAAGGTCTCAATAGGAGGCTAATCTAAGGTTTCCTTGGAAGATGTAAGGCCGACATTGTGGGGTTGAAGTTGCAGATCGAGTAGAAGTATTGTAGCTGGAAGATTGAAGTTGCAGTGTGTAGCTGTTTGGTGCAGATTAAAAGAAGGACTTGAAGAGGGGTCAACTTGGTACTAGGATACTTGGTCTAGGGATTGGGTCTTTGTACCTCATTTGAGTAGATTCTAAGAAGATAAGAGTTTTCAGGTTTTCCCCTGGCTGAGAGCCTATATCTATGTCCTCTGTTGTTGCATTTACTATTCTTGAAATTGTTTGATGATGAGATCTAACTAAAGAACTCAAAGAAGATAATTAATATTCTCAAGCAAGTATCAAGATTAAAATAAAATAAGGTTAATAGTTGCCACTATTGATTTTTTTTAACATGGTATCAGAGCTAAGTTGAAAAAGGAAGGAAACTGGAAGGACACCAGAAATGATTGCTGATTAAAAGGATATGAAGCTCTCAAGCTTGAAAGAAGAAGACTACAAAGAAAATTGTCTCCTAAGGGGATATGGTTAAATGCTCGTATGTAGAAGACCCTTATAATCTAGGGTTTCTACATTAAAGAAGATCGAGACTACATCAATCTCACAAGGAGGGTGTTAATCTTGCAAAAAGGAAGTCTATTTACAAGGCATCAATCTTGGAAGCTGTTGGTGAAAGAATCAAGGGGAACATATTTCAAGGACATCATTAAGAAATCTCCAAAGGCCTTGAAAATAATCAAGAAGGTTGGAAACATCATCAAGGAGAATCATAATATCAAGTAAGTAACACATTATTACATCATTCCTGAATCTTCAAGTTAAATGGGTTCTTTCTGAAACGATAGCAACACACTCATTGGGGCATCAAACTATCTAGCATGTAAGAAAAGGATTGACTCGATACTCATAGAACAAGAGGTAATAGGATATGTTACTAGGGAAGTTACTGAACCTGAGAAACATAAGATACAAGAACTAGCAAAGTATAAGAAAGGGAAAGTAAGATCTCAAAGGATCATAGTTGAATCAATTAAAAATTATCTTGTTCCATTTGTTTCTAATCTAAAGACTTCCAAGGCCATGTATGACAAGCTAGTGAATTTGTATTCCGTAAGTACAACAGGTCAAAATATGTCACTAAGAAACAATTTTCTTTTACAACTTTCCAAGCTTTGTAATGACTGTGTTGATGTGTTTTGTTCCTCTTGGGCTCTAATTAACCTTCCATTATCAAACTTATAATTATACACCTATTTATACAATATTTTGATGGTATTTTCCAGCTCCATGGGATCTTTTTTGCTTCCTCTATGCCCATTTGATTATGTCTCTACATCACCCAAGATGATATCTAGACCGATAAATTTCTTATCATGGTTATAAGCTTCATGTGCATATTCCATATCTGTAGTCTTCATTCTAAACCTACTCTATTCTTCCTTATCTTTAATTCTATAAAATATGTATGAAACTGAATTCTGTTAGATAAAAATAATTTAGTGATTTCCAATTATTCATAATTTTATGCTCTTTAAGGTCACTAGTTTCCTTCTTTTGATTTATTAAGAATTTTTGTTGCTCAAATCCAAATTCTAGGTAAATAAATGGATTCTTCTCTTTAATATATTTCCATTGACTACTCTCTTTATTAAGTTTGATCTTTAAGCATAAATTTATGACCTTCCAGAATTGCCATTTCTACTCAATTCCGTTCTTTTTTCTCTCTAGTGAAATCTTGCTCAAAGGCCAATGATTACCACAAAAAAGTCTATTAGGAACCAATAAGTTTTTGTAGTAGGAATAAATAATATTGGTGATGTTGATTACGTAAGAAAATCATATTATAAAGTTGGTGCTCTAGTCAAATCCTACATTAATATGGAATTGGCAACATTGTCATTTTTACACTTTCTCTGAATTCAGAATTTTTATTTAATGAATGAATCTAACTATGGTGTCCTTTATTGTGCATAGGTTAACTAATGAATCATAGGCACATAAAGGTCCATCAATAAGAACAATAGTGTTTTTCAAAAACACCCCAATGATTCTTGGAAAGATTGGCTTGAGATGGCTTTGATAAGTGTATGTAGTTAATTTTCTCTATCTTCATCACCTGCATGCCTAGATTGTGAGAAGAGGCACAAGCCCTAGAATGTGCTCATACTCCTCATATTCCGAGTGCTCAAACCTTGATGGTTGGATTTTCCTCTCTAAAAACATACCAAAGGTTGTAACATCATCTTTTAATACCCCTACACATGTTCTTGGGTTAAACCAAATCTGCTAATCATCAACTATAATATGTAGCGTGATATGTTCTTCACAATCCATCTATGTGGCATAACATATATCTAAATATTTTTCTTATTATTCCTCATTCATTTCTCTCACATACCTACCAAAACTTGTAACAACATCCTTTATTATCCATACATACCTTTTCTTGGCTTCTTCTCTCTCCATCCTTAATCCTTATGCCCTATTTCTCCTAGTGCTCTTATGTTATCAAATCTATGATAGAGTGCACATAGATTTTCTACACTTAGTTATAATCATCAACTAGGGTTTCCACACTTATAATTAGCCACTATATCTTACAAAATATGGCACAGATCAGACCCTCCAACCTCTAGATAGGGCACCCACCAAAATACAAAACTTCACCACCAATTAGGGTTTTCAAACTCCATAAAGTAAGGGGTTTTAAAATTACACAATACTAATGTGTTCTTTCTTAGTGGGATAACAACCATTTTGGATTTGAATCACTTACTTATCACAAAGAGTGCCTTAATTGTACACTCATTCACTGTCAATCTAAAGCCCCATGGGTCACAATACTCGTGTTTTCAAATTCCACAAAACTAGTGTTTTTCAAATTCCACAATGCTAGGGTTTTAAAATTACACAAACCTATGGTTTTAAAATTCCACATCAAAAAGGTTTTTAAATTTCGCATGAACAATCAAAACATGAGAAATGATATATGCTCTTTCTCCTTCTCCACATCAAGCACTCCAAGAATATTAGGGTTTGTAAATGACACACTCTTTTGTAGTTCTTCATGTGTTTACATGAAACACAATTATTTTATGTCCATGTGTATGACATGTTCATTCTATCACAACACTTCAACATTTTATGAGTAGTGAAAACTATAGGTCATTACCAACAAGTACATATGTATGATAACATTGACACACACCACTTAGTTTTTCACCATAACTCTAATCTTAAGAATATAAATTTCATTGTGCAGTGCCACATTTAACCTCTTCTTTTAGCTCCTCTTGGCAAACAATCTCTCCTAGTAAAGATTTTTGCTTCATGTAAGATCCACAACATGATGTTATAGCACACCGAAAGGTCCCCCTTAGTAGCTTCATTAACATCACAAATTGTACAAAAATATTATCCTTCAATCTTCTCCACATCAAGCACTCCAAGAATACTAGGTTTGAAAATGACACAAAAACTTATGAAGATCAATTGTTTATTAATCCTTTAATGTTTCCCCCAAACGCTAACTTATGTTGACTTGTTAGGACAAATTGAGGTTTTCCAACATCTTATAGTTCATATGTAAATGAGATTTCCAACCTTTATGCAAAATCATCACACTTATTCTAAATTTGATCCCATAAGAAATCCCTATGCAAAGTACAATTCATAATTATAAGTACAAAAAATGTTGTTTAGAAGTTACACATGCACAAATTTTTCTCTTACTACTTCAATTGCTCTTTTATTCTTTGGAATCAAACAATTCATGTTAAAATCCAAATAAAGAAGAGAGGCTTGAAAACAAATGATGCATCTTGGTTTCAATTAGCTGGCATTCTTTAGATTTATTGTGCATCCTTTACATTAATGGATAGTTGATTTATGGATCCTTTTAGTTTCATAAAAAATATTTTACCATCCACGGTTTTGTAGTAGCTCAATTGTGCATTTAGATTAAATTTGTTGTAGCTTGATTTTCCTTTTGGCACATCCCTAAATGGATTTAAGAAGTGAGTTGCAACTCTTCATAAAACGCTAACCAAGACTCTAATGGGTGAACTATTATTCTGTTGGACTCCTAGTACTAGGTTACTGCTAGGGACACCCCTCTTCTAGGATTCCATTGGCTAAAAAATAATTTATTTGAGACTATTCAGAGATAGGGTTTTGTTTAGTAAGGACCAATGCAAATTTTTCACAAAGGGGTCAATTTTACAAATACTTGCCTCTAGTTATTGTAGTTAGAGTGTTCACATGGGCCTTGGATAAACACCATTCTGGAATCTTCTAGAACTCATTTATGCTACCTATTTTGGTTTTTATACCCTTGATTAGATTAATAATGTGCCCCTAAATGAATTTGGGAGGTAAGCTACAACTCACCATAAAATATAATTGGGACTCAGATGGGAGAATCATTAATTCTATTCAAATTCTAACACTAGGTTATAACTAGGGGCATAAATAGAAAACCAAAAAAATAACACTTCCAGATGTAGAACCTAGAGGCATTTTTTTTTTTAAATTTTAATTTAATTTAATTTTTTTTTTTTGTTTTTTATTTAATTTAATTTTATTTCAGTCTGATTCATTCATCAAACATATAATAGTTTCCATATTTGTAGTAATGGGATAGGTACAAGAGATAACCATAACAACCTATTACAAATAGATGAGACATACAACTACACGAGTTTACAACTCACACTTATTCAAAATATGACGAGTATTTAGAAGAATGCATTGGAACAAAACATTTATCTTATTAACTTTGACACTCCCACTTATGGGTAAACGGATCTCCTCAACACCTAACTTGTTTTAATAATCTATCAATTGATGTGTTCATCAATATGTTATCTCTACATCACATGATCCACTATGAACTTAAGAACCTCTTGATAAACAACGTTTACGTCAAATCCAAATTGGAAATTTCATCATACCTCTATGATACAAACATTACCAAAATGTTGGAATCCATATGAATGAATAACCATCCATTATAATACATGGGTAACTAATCATTGGAACGTTGGTCTTGTTAGAAATAAAATAATAGAGAAATGAAACACATAAAATATTGCGGAATCTCAAATGCAAAAAACATAAAAAAAGAGAGACACATATATACGTGGTTCACCCAGTTTGGGCTACATCCACGGAAACAACCAGGCCTTCCTCTTATATTATCCAACAAAATGAAGAGATACAACGTACAACAAATCCATTTTAATTTCCTCTTCTCTCTCACATAGTCTCCTCTCTCTTTCTTGCACAAAAATAATAATGCATAACCGCAATACAATTCCCTCATATAAACTGAGGGTTGCCTTCTAGGGGAAGAAACTCTAAATTAACATAACTTATATTGTAAAATATTTTGCCTAATGAATGACCCAGATTGAGTATGAAATTATAATATTTTATAAGGCAAATTTTCATCTATTTCTTTGCTCCGGGGGCACTGTCCTTGAACACCTGCCAGGGGGGGTCATAAAATTATTGTCGCCCCCCTGAATCCCCCTAATGGTGATCCCATGAACAACTTTTCCACGTCGTTAGGAAATGGGATCCAATGTGACTAAAATGAGACCTCTGAATCAAGAAGATAATTAGGGTCCATACCCAATAATCCCCCACTTGGAGATTAATTACAGTAACTCCACTAATGCTTCACTTGTTGGACAATGCTCCCACTTGGACTTGACTGTTTCTCTCTAGTTATCGCCTTTGTCAACATATTGACATGATTGTAGCTAGTGTGTATCTTTTCCATCTTCAACTATAAACCTTCAATAGCTCACCTTATGAAATGGTACCTGAGCTGTATATGTTTTGTCTTGGATTTCACTGTATAACCTGCTCATCTCATGCTTCTTTCCTAACTCATCCATAAACCTTTGTAACAAAACCATTTCTTTACTAACCTCTATAATAGCAACATACTTTGCTTCCATTGTTGAAAGTGAAACAATGTTTTGCAATTTTGAAACCTAGCTGACAATTGTTCCACCTACAGTAAACACATAACCTATGGTGCTCATCCTATTATCTCTATCACCTTCCATATCTACATACACATATCCCTGTAAAATAATGTTTGAGCCTCCAAAACATAATTCTTGATTTGTGGCACCTCTCAAATACTTGAGAATCAACTTCACTTCCATTCAATGCTCTTTTCCTGGATTGTTCATATACCTGCTCACAAGTCCCACTGCATGTGCAATATCCAGCCGTGTGCACACCATTTCATGCATTAAGCTTCCAACTGCTAATGCATATCATATGCCACTTTAGACATATAATCCATCTCTTCCTGAGTCTTGGCACACACCTCCTTACTTGGTTTGAAATGACTAGCCAAAGGTTTACTAACTAGTTTTTCATTCTGCATATTAAATATTTCCAACACCTTTTATATGTATTCACTTTGAGACAATGTTAATTTGTGTTTTTTCTTGTCTCTTATTATTCTCATACCAACGATTTTCTTTAGAACACCCAAATCATTCATTGCAAATGAATTAGCCAATTTTCCTTTGAGAATATTTATTTCCTGCATGTTATCCCTTGCAAAAATCACGTCATCTACATACAATAGCAATATAATATTGTTTTCATCATTTTTCTTTTTAAGATAAACATAGTGGTTGGAGTGACATCTAGTATAACCTTGTTTAGACATAAACTTGTCAAATTTTAGATACCATTGTCTTGGAGCTTATTTTAAGCATGTTGACGGTGATGGAAGTCGCTAACATGTAAGGGGATCTCTACGATGTGAAGTCCCAATTAGAACTCACATCGTTTGGTGTATGAGTCCCATCCGGGCATATGTTCTGGCCACCATTGGACAAGTTTCAAAGGTATGCCTCAGTTACACACACACACACAAGAGATCATAACACCTCTTTGGGCAACAAGTTTGTAAGCTTTGTGAGAAACCCAATGTAAGGTGCACGGGGGAACTTCCACAGTTGGTAGAGGAAAATGAGTCTCCATTTAGAAAAGTAATAGTACTATCCTAAAAGGGGACCCCAAAAGGAAGATAAAGACTTATTGATTACCTGCAGATTAGTCCACATAATAAAAATTAATCATGAAATCATGACAACACTTATTCAATAATAATCATAGCTAAGCAATGAATTAGTTTATAAGCTTAGTATGTAATCAAAGCAACATAGACCATAAACATAACAAGAATAGTCCTACTATATCTACGATACATGTATGAAGAAGTACTGACTCATAGAGCTTCTGATTAAGAATGAAAGATCCCAAGTCCATTGTTACATAGATGAAACACTATATCCAATAGTGGAATATCAAGCCACAACTTACTTCTCCAAAGAATGATCTATCTCCTATGCACTACAAGTGAAGCCAAGGCAAGAATCAAAGAAACAGGGCCCTTTTATTGAGTTATGAGGAGCTATTTATAACAAATAACAATGACATTTGAGCTTTGAACCGAGCTTATACAGGAACACAACAAAATACATATATACACATAAACAAAAGATGTATCAGAAATAAAAACTTCATTTGATTAATATCAAAGAAATGAAATATGCTTACATACAAAAATGGAAATAAACTAGCTCAGGCGATGGTAGCTTATCTCTGAGAAGAGATGTGGTGGCTACATGCCTATGAGCTATGTTATAATGAGGCTCCAGGGCCTTTTTATTATTGAATAATATGGGAAAACCAAAAACAACCAAAACCCTAACCTAGGAGATGGAATGCCAAGAGTTTGTGGGCCTCATTGGGGTTAGTTTGGTAGCCAACTTCCCAGGGTTGTAACCTGGTCATATTATCTCCATTTGGCGCATACGATACCTCATTGGAAATATCTTTCAGTCATACATGATTTGTTGCAATCACTTTCTGATGGCAATGATCCTATTGGAGACCTCAAAAAAACACAGTTTAGGGGGTCAAAACTACTTCGAAAGTTCAGGACTTGAAAAACTACTAAAAATAGTAAATGCTGCTATAAACAAGGAAAATGATGAAAATGAATGGAGGTCATGGGGAATAGGTGGGTGGTCACCAATATCCACTTGGATCAGTCCTCCCTCCTTAGGAATCAATGGTCTCCACTATGTGCAACACCTCCATGAGGTAAGGAAATTTTTGTTGAACCCGGTCCTTGGTGAACCACTTGCCCTGGCAAAGGAGTTGGCCCACTTTGAGAACTCGATATAGATGGATCATCTATTGGCGAGTGTTCTTGATAGGCGTGTCCATGATTTAATCAGTTGTGGAATATTCCATGCAGTCTGGGTTTAACTCTGTTGGTGTGAGTTTTTCTGCAATGTTAGATGTGTCCAACAATGGTAGAAAGTATGGTTGAAGGCGATCCACAATACTACGTGCAAGCTAAGGAACAGTGGAATTCTGAGCTCAACGTTATTGTCCCCTACAACCTTGGTGATGGTGTATGGTGCATATTGGAGCAAGCGAAGCTTGTGGTGGGGCCCAACAAGGCGTTCCTTCTGTACATGTAGCAAAACTTTGTCGCCCACCTGGAACTTGTGTGGCACTTAATGCTAATCATGTCACTACTTGAAATAGAATTGGATTTGTCCAGTATGTCATGGACCTACTGACAGATGTATTGAATGCACTCAATGAAGTTGGTAGCCCTGTCAGCTTCATACTAGGCATACCAAATATACTTGAGTAGCTGCAAATGGTATGGCCACATCAATGGTACATAGTGGCTGGAATCCCAGTCCCACCTGAAAGGAGATGTGTCCAGTTGAGCTATGGAGAGATCTATTGTACTTGTGTTGGACCTAAGGGAGGCTTTCATCCCATGTGCATGGATGCTTCGATTTGTACATGTGCAAATTGCGTATGCTCATCCTATTTCCAACCTTTGTTTGGCCATCTGTTTGGGGGTGGAAAGTCGTGGACTTAATGAGCTTGGTATCCAAAATCAACCGAAGACTTGACCATAATTTACTTAAGAACTTGCTATCGTGATCTGAGATAATGTACTGTGGGATCCGAAAGTGTACCCACACTCGTTCAAAGAAGAGCTTAGCAGTGGCTTCTTTGTGATAATCTTCTTACAGGCCGCCATAATGGCCATCTTAGAGAACTTGTCAATGACCACAAAAATTCAATCGTTACCATACTTAGTAGAAGGAACACCCGACATTTAATCTATAGAGATGGATTCCCAAGGTCAAATAGGAGTAGGCAGAGGAGTATATATACCTTGCTTCTGAATGGTCAGTTTGTCAATGGCACAGATAATGCATGATTTGATGTACTTCCAAACATCCTCTCAAAGGTTCGACTAATAAAAATGTTTCTGCAGCTCTACCACTATTTTCTCTACCTCGAAATATCTAGCGACTTGACTGTAGTGTGCCTCCCAAATCATCTTGGCACGCTCACTTGAGGGAACAGAGAAGTGTCCTAGGTGGCACAATAATGCATCCCGGAGATGAAAATTTGGGACTTTCTTTCCTTGTAGGAGCATCTGGTATGTGTTTCCAAATTATGGATCACTCCTGTAAATATCTGTCCACCTTGTAGTTTCATGCCCACAATAGTCGAGCATTGTAGTCAACGCCATGACATATGGTCGTTTGAGGCAATCTACAACATTGCTGGTGTTGCCCTTCTTGTAATTAATGTTCAAATGGAACTATTGCAGGTATGTGGACCATTTCTGATGGTGATTGTTCTGTAACTTTCCCAGTGTTTGTATGACCTGCAAGGGTCGGTGGTCTGTGTGGATGACCGTTTCCTTCCCCATAATGCAGTTCTTCCATTGTCGGCAGACCTATACAATGGAATACATGTCTTTGTCATAGGTGGGATACTTTCAAACTGTGTCTGAAAGTGTCTCACTGTGATATGCCACTGGATGCCCTTGCTAAGTAAAAGCTGCACCAATAGCATAGTCAGAGGAATTTGTCTCGATCTCAAATGGTTACTGTAAGTCTGGTAATGTGAACACTAGTGCAGAGCAAAGGTGATGCTTCAACTCAAAAAACACCTTCTGTTGGGATTCAGACCAAAAGAACTTTTCTTTGACTCCTACCATGGTGACTTTACTCAAAGGCCAAGTGATATGAGAGAACCCCAACATGAACCTGTGGTAGAATTTGGCAAGACCCAGAAAGCTACAAAGATCTGTTAGAGTGGTTGGGGCTAGCCAATCCTGAATGACTTATATCTTGTATGGGTACATATGCACACCCCACTCATCAATTATGTACCCGATATATTGAACTTGGGTCATACCAAAAGTGCATTTCTCCAAATTGGCACACAACTTGTGTTGTTGCAAGGTTTGGAGGACCTGTCGAATATGGTGGAGGTTCTCTTCCCAAATATGGCTGAAGATGATAATGTCACCCAAATACACCACCATGAATGAGTTGGTGAAGGATCGTAAGATGTCGTCCATCAGCCTCACGAAGGTTGTGGGGGCATCATATTGATAGGCAACGCCAAGCAAGGAGATGTCCTGGAACTCCATATCATTTTGGATGTACTTGTGTAGACAACCATAGTACTTGAGTACCAAATTCCACTCATAATCCTTGACACCCATCTTCGTGCGAAGGGTATGGAAAAAAAATGTGAACTCTATCACATCTTAGTTCCTTCCCTGTCATAGTGTGGTCCACTTTATGTATTTATCTTCATAGCACCTGACAGGGTAATATTGTTCCTTGATGGTGTCTCAGAAAGAATTCCAAGTGGGTGTGGATGAAAATAGTGAGGATTCCCTCTCATCCTTTTGTTCACAGTAGGTTTCCAACCAGTCCTTGAAACGTGGGGAAGCTTTGAGGAGTGCAAAATTAATATTTTCCTGACTGGAAAAGTCATGAACTGAAAAATATCCTTCCAACAGATTTAACCATCTATCTATGGTGTCTAAATCTATTTGGCCTTCAATTATGGGAATGTGGAAGTTAACTTGTACCTTGAAAGGAGTGGCACCTCCAGCGTGGCTGTTGGATGAAGATGCATCACTTATGGGTAGTCAACGAAGGATCTGGGCAAAGTTATCCATCATCGCATTCCTTTCCTGCTCGAGGGCTTCCTCAAGAAATATGTTGAAAGGATCTCTGCGCCCTTGTCTTTCTTTTTTTCCACCATGGGAGGCCATCAGGGTTTGCAAGGTTGGTATTGTAAAGGTTCAACCAGTTCGAGCCCTAACTCCTTATACCCTGACCTCGTTGGGGACATGCAAAGAAAACAGAGAAAGAGAAGATCACTCTGATACCAATGATCTGTAATTATGAAGGAACACAACAAAATACAGAGATACACATAAACACAGAGATGTAAAATAAATAAAATTTCATTTCATTAATATCAAAGAACTGAAATATGCTTACATACAAAAATGGAAATAAACTGGCTCAGGCGATGGTAGCTTATCTCTGAGAAGAGATATGGCGGCTACATGCCTCTGAAATGTGTTACAATGAGGCTCAATGAAATTTTTATTATTTAACAACAAGGGAAAACCATAAACAACCAAAACCCTAATCCCAAGAGATGGAATGCCAAGAATTTGTGGGCCCTGTTGGGTAGCCAAGTTCCCGGGGTCTTAACTTGGTCATATTATCTCTATTTGGCATGTACGATAGCTCGTTGGAAATATATCTCTGAGTACTACATAATTTTCCATAGGCTCTTTCCTATGGCAATGGACCTATTGCAGACCTTAAAAAAATGCCGTTTAGGGGGTCAAAACTGCTCCGGAAGTTCAGGACCCAAAATTGCTAAAAATAGTAAATGATGCTATAAACAAGGAAACATATGAAACCAAATAGAGGTCTAGGTGGAATGGGCAGGTGGCCACCGATATCCAACTGGATCAATCCTCCCTCCTTAGGAAGCAATGGCCCCCATTGCGTGCAGATCCTCCATGAGGTGAGGAAATTTCTGTTGAACTTGGTCCCTGGTG
Organism: Pinus taeda; assembly: GCA_000404065.3. NCBI lineage: Eukaryota > Viridiplantae > Streptophyta > Pinopsida > Pinales > Pinaceae > Pinus > Pinus taeda. Next base: position 50,972 of record APFE030488709.1, read on the forward strand.
AAGGATTTGGCCCATTTTGACAACTCCATATAGCTAGATCCTCTGTTGGTGAGTTTGCTTGACCTGGGTGTCCATGATCCGATCAGATGTGGCTTGTTCCATGCAGTCTTGGTTTAAATCTATTTATGTGAGTTGTTCTGCAATGTCAGATGTGTTCAACAATGGTGGAAAGTATCGCCGAAGGTGGTCCACATTGAATATTGGGGGCAAGCCAAGGAAAAATGGAATGCTGATCTCGAAGGAATTTTCCCCTACCACCTTAGTGATTGTGAATGGCCTATATTGGAGCGGGTGAAACTTGTGGTGGGGCCCAACGAGGCATTCCTTCTGCAGATGTAGCAAAACTTTGTCACCCACTTGGAACTTGTGTGGCACCTGATGCTGATCATCTTGTTGCTTATGCTTAACATTGGATCTATCCAATATGTCATGGACCTACTGGCGGATGTGCTGACTGAAGTTGGTAGTAAACTGGTCATGAGACAAATCTGCCTGAGTAGTTGCAAATGGTATGGCCACATCAATGGGACACAGTGGCTAGAATCCCAATCCCACCTGGAAGGGGTTGTGGCTAGTTGAGCTATGGAGAGATATATTGTAGTTGTGTTGGACATAAGGGAAGATTTCATCCCATGTGCATGGATGCTACAAGTTGTACATGTGCATAACGTGTACGATCATCCTGTTGACAACCTCTGTTTGGCCATCAATTTGGGGGTGGAAAGCCACAGACTTAGTGAGCTTGGTATCCAACATCGATCAAAGACTTGACAAAAATTTACTTAGGAACTTGCTGTCCCTATCTGAGATAATAGACTATGGGATCCCAAAGTGTACCCACACTCATTCAAAGAAGGTCTTGTTAGTGGCTTATGCTATGATACTCTTCTTGTAGGCCACCAAAATGGCCATCTTAGAGAACCTGTCGATGACCACAAAAACACAGTCGTTGCCATGATTAGTAGAAGGAAGGCCTCACATGTAATCAATGGAGATGGATTCCCAAGGTGGAATAGGAGCAGGCAGAGGAGTATATAGACCTTGCTTCTTGATGACCGGTTTCGAAATGGCATAGGCAGTGTAGGATCTGATGTACTTCCAAACATCATGTCGAAGGTGATCCAGGTGGATATTCAAATACAATGGCATGGAAACTCAGAAATAAAAATGATCGGAATGAAGTCAACACAAGACCAAAATGTAGATATCGTCTTCCTGATTCCAACGGCGCAAGCGATACTTCAATCCGAGTTCGGATGATGAAGCTATTGAAAAGAGAAGGGCTCTTCAATCCTTAAGGAAAAGAGGAATTTCCTTTAGAAATGGGTCTTAAAGCCTTAAAGGCAAATCACAATCGGAGGTCACATGAAGGCAGACTTAAGCATTGGACCATGGACCCCCGATCGCCGATCTCCAATCAGATCAGATCGGCGGATCGAAGGTCATCACCATTGGTGGTCATATATCTATGTATAAGCTATATCGGTGATCGGGTAGTCAGATCAGTGATACACCTATCGACGAAACTTCCATCAGACTGCTGGGGAAATATACGTGCAGAGTGCCGATGCGATCGGCCGACGTCGATATTGGCAATCGACGATTGACGGTCGGTCATTCCCGAGGACTAGGACAGGGACATAGCGATATGCCGATCTGCGACTTCAACATGGACCCAATACAAACTATAAGCCTGATTTTATAATTTTTGAGGTCTGGGTATATGGTTTTTGGGTAGATTTGCAGTGTTTTTCGGGATTTTGAAGCTTTATCGTTTCAACGATAAAAGACCATCTTTGAGAGGTAGTTGCACCTGCCAATTCTTCCACTCTACCAGCCTTTGTTAAGATCTAGACAAGCCCCGAGTGGGATGGGATCCTGTCCTATAATCCATTATAAAAGAGGATCGTTGGTAAGAGAGAGGGAGAGGAGTTTTTATGGTTGCAGCATGCTGTTTCGCAGAGGCTGAGAGCATCTATTGATATGTTTTGAATAGTCACACGACCCTAGCCCTCTTCTATTACTGCGGGAAGATTTGGTGTTGCATATTGTTCCATCTCAGGCATTCGTTTCATAGCCATCATCTAGATTGGAGGTATAAGCCTCTTTGTGGACAGTTGATGACTGCAATTCTCTTTCTTTCATGCCATTTAATAAGAAAGGCCTCCCCATTGTTGAGCTGGGCGCGGAGACATAGTCCGAATTGGACAAACTCCGTTATCAAGCCTTGGTGTTATGTTTTGTGCCTTTCTATGTGTCTTCTTCTTCTTTTCAAATGTGTGCATTTATGTGTTAAGCTGCAATTTTATATGTAATTCTTTCCATACATCTATAAGCGAAAAAATCTTGGATCATGTGGTATCAGAGGAGGGCTTCTTAGATGTGAATTGCATGTTTGTATGCTAACAAGAGGTAGGCTTCAAAGAGGCGAAGGGAATCTAGAACCTTTCAATCCATAGGTAGGGCATGCACCTCGAAGAAGGAACATGGCTGAAGAGGAAGCTCGTATTGAAGAGGAGCGCAATTTCAGAAAGACTTTCTATTTAATGGCAGAGAATATCAGTCAGCTGGTTATAAGACTAGAAAAAGCTGAAGAGAGGAATCTAGAAGGACAAGGTTCAGCACATGGGAATTATGGAGAAGAATCCTCTCCTTCTCCTTCTGGTGGTGAAGGTTCTTCTTCCCCACACCACCATAATCAGAGAAATCCAAAGGATGCATCGAAGATTTTTTATTTTTTATTTATTTATTTTTATTTTTTATTTATTTATTTTATTTTTATTTTTATTTTATTTATTTATTTTTTTATTGTTTATTTATTATTTATTTTTTTAAATTAGATGTTAAATTTTATCGTTCTATGTTTTATGGTGAAAGTAACGCATAAAATATTAACAATTGGATCAGGAAGATTGAGGTTTATTGCAGGATTCAACAAACCGTAGAGGATGAGGCGAAAATCCAACTGGCCTCTCAATGGCTGGGTAGCACAAGTCTTGTTTGGTGGGAGAGTAAATTGTAGAGCAGTAAAATTGTGGGTAAGCTCTTTTCCTCATGGTCTGATTTTACTTGTGTGTTAAGGGAATAGTTTTATCCCTTAGGATACAGACAGAAAGCTTTAATGAATTGGCAATATTTAAGGCAAGGCAAAGGGCAGGATGTTCAGATTTTTACAGAAGAATTTAGGAAGCAAGCACTAAATTTGGATATTGCACTAGATACGCCTGAAGTTTTAACTAAGTATATTGGTTCACTGCATAGTTATATTCGTCTTTGATTATTGTTGTTTGAACCAACCACTATTGACGTAGCTAGTGTGAAAGCAATTCATATTGAAAATAGGGGCAAGAATGAAAGAAAGGACCAATCCTGAAAGCCACCGTTCAAACCTACCAATGGCAAATCCAAAGCAAAATGGAAAGGAAAGGAGAGGAAAACATCAGTAGCCAAAGAAAGAGAGCGGCCTTATTGCAATCATTGCAAGAAAGGAGGCCACGATGATGATCACTATTGGAAGAAGCACCCAGAAAAATGCCCAAAGAAGTATGGAGGAAAGGGGAAGCAGAAAACAGCGGCAACAGCACAACAAGACCTTGGATCAGATTCAGGAGATGAAGTGCTGGTCACAGTAGTGGGAAAAAAAGGTACCTTTACACCTCCTGTTGATTCTAAGTCACAGGGAAGAACCAGTTCTGTAGATGAGTCCATTTCAAATGATAGAAAAAGGATTGAATTATTTCATATCCGAGTTGTAGTAAATCATACCAAAGTAGAAACTTTGTTTGATATGGGGTCCCAAGCAAATTTAATTGCAGAATCTTTGGTAAAGAAGCTAGGCTTAGAAACAAAACAGCACCCAAAGCCTTACCTGCTGGGATGGATACATGATAAAGCTAAGTTGAATGTAACCCAATAGTGCAAGGTGAAGTTTGTGATTGCGTCTAAGTTGGTAGATGAAGTAGAGATGGATGTAATCCCACTGGATATCTGTGGCATGGTATTAAGGAGCCCCTACCTGTAGGACAGAAAAGTTGTCTTTTTCCGCTAGGAAAATAATACCACATCACTAAGGATGGGATAGAGTACATAATGCAGGCTCATAAGAACAAAATTAATGCCAGCCTTGTAAGCGCTGGGCAGATGAAACAGCTAGTGAACTCTAGCAAGGCATGCATGCTTAGGTCGTCAGGGAAAAGGAGGCCGAATTCGCAGACGCATTCCAAGGTTGCGATGGTAAGCATAAACAAGAATTGTTGGATTTAATTGCTGATTATGATGCATTGTTTCAAGAACCGCTGGGACTACCTCCACAAAGGGAGATCCAACACGAGATCCACCTATTGCATGATGCCCCTTTGTCGAATATCGGCATGTACAGAATGTTAGCAATCAAAATGGAGGAGATCAAGTATCAAGTGTAGGAATTGATGGACCAAGGCGTCATTAGGCTGAGCTCCTCTCCATGCGGGTCGCCGATTGTTCTAGTGCCGAAGAAGGATGATAGCTGGAGGATGTGTGTGGACTACCGTGCACTCAACAAAATATCAGTAAAATATCGCTATCCCCTCCTATGCATAGATGATTTATTGGATCAATTAAAAAGTGTTGTATATTTGACAAAATTGGATCTGCACAGTGGCTATCACTAGGTCCGAATTGCGAAGCAGGACGTGTGGAAAACCGCTTTCAAAACCAAGCAGAGGCTGTTCGAATGGATGGTAATGCCATTCCATCTTTGCAACACTCTAGCCACCTTTATGCGGGTTATGAATCATATATTTCAGCCTTTCATTGATGAGTTTGTTCTTGTATATTTGGATAATATATTAGTTTTCAGCAAGAGTTGATTTGAACATGTGAGTCATGTAAAGAAAGTGCTTGATGTGCTGAAGAAAGAAAAACTCTTTGTAAAATTGTCAAAGTGTGAGTTCAAGAAAACCTCTTTGGGTTACCTAGGTCATATTGTTGGTCATGGTCAGTTAAAGATTGATCCTGCTAAAGTTGAAGCAATTGTAAATTGGCCTAAGCCTACTAGTGTAACTGAGGTCTGTAGCTTTCTAGGTGCAGTCCAGTATTGGAGGAGATTTATTGCTAATTTCTTTATTATTGCAACACCTTTGCACACATTGACAAGTGTGAAACAAGTCTTCCAATGGGGAGGAAGACAACAGAAGTCCTTTGAAACATTGAAGGAGAAAATTAGCACCGTGCCAGTCTTAACCTTACTTGATCTCCAACAACCATTTGAGATCGAAACTGATGCCAACGGTTATGCCATGGGAGTTGTACTGATCCAGCAAAAGAAGCCAATTTGCTACCATTCTGAGAAGTTTTCTCAAGCTGTGTGAAACTATCTCACCTATGACAAGGAGCTTTATGCCTTGGATGCAGAGTGTGAAAAAGGGGAAGCACTACCTGATTAGCAAGGAGACCATCATCCATACAGATCATCAGCTCTTGCAGCACCTTCAATCACAAACCAAGTTTCAGAAAATTCGTCATTTCAAGTGGATGGGCTATCTTCAACAATTTCATCTGGTAATGAAGTATAAGAAGGGCACTAGAAATAAATTGTCCGATATGCTATCTGTCCCTCCTATTTTTGCTTCTGTTATTTTGCATAATGCTTTGTTGTCTTTTGAAAGTTATGCTGAACAATATTATAATGATGATGACTTTAAGTAGGTTTATGCAAAACTAACCCATGGTTCATAGGTGGACAACTATCACTTGCAGGGGAAATTGTTGTATCACCTTGGTAAATTGTGTATTCCCACAAGAGAAAGAGTGCATGTAATTCGAGAGGCCCATACGTCTCTTGTGTTTGGACACTTTGGTATCGAGAAGACTTTAAGTCATGTACACAGATTTTGTTTTTGGCCTCATATGAAAAACATTATGACTCACTATGTAAAGGGGTGTGTGATGTGTTCTGTTTCAAAGCCCTCTAATAGAAAACTTGGGCTCTACACACCACTTCCTATTCCGAGTCGTCCATGGGAAAGTGTGTCAACGAACTTTGTAGGAGGTCTACCTTTGTCGAGGAAGGGTCACGACTATTTGTATGTCGTCGTTGACCGGTTTAGCAAAATGTGTATTCTTATGCCTTGTAAAAAGCAGATTACTGCAGAGTAGACTACTTCTCGTTTCTTCCAGTATGTTTGGGTCCACTTTGGATTACCCACATCAATTGTTTCGGATCGAGACTCTCGCTTCCTTGGGGAGTTCTGGACCAGCTTGTGGAGAATGATGGTCACCAAACTGAAAAGAAGCACGACATTTCACCCACAAACCGACGGGTAGATAGAGGTTGTTAATCGTACCATGGTACAACTATTATGAGGCTATTGTGGGAAGCATCCCATGTTGTGGGATGAACATCTCCCGTATATACAACATTCCTACAACCGAGTAGTGCATTGATTGACACAACGTTCACCATTCGAGACATGCTTTGGTTACCTGCAAAAGGACCCTTTTGAAATGGTCTTCAGAAGGGAGGATGGCTCTGGTGGACATAATGATAAAGACAAAGCTCAACAGTTCATTCGACGAATCCAAATGATTCACCAAGTAGTGTAAGAACAGTTGGAAAAGAGTCAAGCCTATTATAAGGTTTGACATGATAAACACTAGGTCAACCATCAATTCCAAGTGGGTGATAAGGTGTGGTTCCACATTAGCAAAGACAGGATTAAGGGAGAAGGGAAGAAGTTGCAGCCAATCTGGTACGGACCATTTACCATATTGGAGAAGATTGGGAACAATGCCTTTTGTCTTGACTTGCTGGTATATATGCAGATGTACTCAGTGGTGAATGTGGAGAACCTGAAGCTATATGAACCTTCTTTGATCATGGACATTGATGAGGTGGGCACAATTCCTACTATCGACGATTTTGCACCTGAATGTCTCGATGAGTTTCCCGAAGGCATCATCCTCGACAAAAGAACTAGGACATCACGATGAGGAGATGTACAGTACCTGCGAGTTGGATTCAAGGGAATGCATCCCAGCAAGGCCAGAAGGCTGGAGAAAGAGAAAGTGAGGGCACAATACCCTCACTCTCCAATTGACTAATGAAAAGCTTTTGGCGGTCCAAAAGATCCTCAATGGGGAGGGTTGATCCAGGTGGATCTTTAAATACAATGGCATAGAAACTTAGAAATCAAAATGATCGGAATGAAGTCAACTCAAGACCTGAATGTAGATCTCATCTTCCTGATTCCAACAACGCAAATGGTATTTCAATCCCAGTTCAGATGATGAAGTTATTGAAAAGAGAAGGGCTCTTCAATCCTTAAGGAAAAGAGGAATTTCCTTTAGAAATGGGTCTTAAAGCCTTGAAGGAAAATTGAAGGTTGCATGAAGGTAAACCTAAGAAATGGACCATGGACCCCCGATCATTGATCTCTGATCAGATTGGATCAGCGGATCAGAGGTCATCACCATCGGCGGTCATATATCTATGTATAAGATATATCGGCGATCGGGCAGTCAGATTGGCGATACACTGATTAGCTGAACTTCCATCAGACTGCCGGGGTAATATATATGTGGAGTGCCGACGTGATCAACCAACACCGATAGAGGCGATCAGCAATCGACGGTTGGTCATTCCGAGGACTAGGACAAGGACATAGCGATATGTTGATCTGCAACTTCAGCACGGACCCGATACAGACTATAAGGTCGATTTTATAATTTTTGGTGTCCGGGTATATGGTTTTTGGGCAGATTTGCAGTGTTTTTCAGGATTTTTAAGCTTTATCATTTCAACAATAAAATACCATCTTTGAGAGGCGATTGCACCCGCCGATTATTCCACTCTACCAGACTTTGTTAAGAGCCAGACAAGCCCTGATTGGGATGGGATCCTGTCTGAGAATCCATTATAGAAGAGGATCATTGGAAAGAGTGAGGGAGAGGTGTTTTTATGGTTGCAACACGTTATTTCGTAGAGGCCGAGAGCATCTCTTGATCTGTTTTGAATAGTTATATGACTCCGACCCTCTTCTATTACTGCAGGAAGCTTTGGTGTTGCATATTATTCCATCTCAAGCATTCATTTCATAGCCATTAGGTAGATTGGAGGTATAAGCCTCTTTGTGGATAGTTGATGGTTGTAATTCTCTTTCTTTCATGCCATTTAATAAGAAAGGCCTCCCCATTGTTGAGATGGGCCTGGAGACGTAGTCCGAATTGGACGAACTCTGTTATCAAGCCTTGGTGTTCTCTTTTTTGTCTTTGATGTGTCGTCTTCTTCTTTTCAAATGTGCACATTTATGTGTTAAGCTGCAATTTTATATGTAATCCTTTCCATACATCTATAAGCAAAAACATCCTGGATCAGAAGGTTCGGTCAATAAAAATACTTCTATAGAACTACCACTATTTTCTCTACCCCAAAATGTCCAATGACCCAACTGTAGTGCGCCTCCCAAATCATCTTGGCACGCTCACTTGAAGGAATAGAAAGGTGTCCTAGGTGGCATAACAGTGCATCTTGGAGGTGAAAATTTGGAACTTACTTACCTTCTAGGAGAGTCTGGTATGTGTTGCCTAATTTTGGATCACTCTTGTAAAGATGCGGTCACCCTATAGTCTTGTGCCCACAAGAGTCGAGCACAGTGGTCAGCGCCATAACTGATATGAAATATTTTTGGTTCTGCCCTTTGTGTACTTAATGTTCAAATGGAATGGTTGCAGGTATGTGGACCATTTCTGATGGTGATCGTTTTGCAACTTCCCCTGTGTTTATATGAATTGTAGAGGTTGGTGGTTTGTGTGGATGATCATTTCCTTTCCTAGAATGTAATACTTAAATTGTCAGTAGGCTTTTACAATGGAATACATATTTATCATAGGTGGGATACTTTTGGGTAGTGTCTCACTGTGATATGCCACTATATGGCCCTGCTAAGTAAGAACTGCACTAGTAACATAGTCAGAGGCATCTGTCTCGATCTCAAATGGTTGATGTGGGTTTGGTAATGTGATAACTGGTGTAGAGTAGAGGTGATGATTCAACTTAGAAAATTCCTTTTATTGGGATTTAGACCAAAAAAAATTTGCTTTTGCCTCTCCCTTGGTGACTTGACTCAAAGGCTAAGTGATATGAGAGAACCCCAACACGAACCTGTGGTAGAAGTTGGCAAGACCCAAAAAGCTACGGAGCTCTGTTAGAGTGGTTGGGGTTGGCCAATCCGAATGACTTGTATCTTGGCTGGGTTCACATGCACACCCCTCTCATCAATGATGTACCCTTGATATTGAACCTGGGTCATACCAAAAGTGAATTTATCCAAGTTGGCACACATCTTGTGTTGTCGCAGGGTTTGGAGGACCCGTCGAATATGGTGGAGGTGCTCTTCCCAACTCTGGCTGAAGATCATAATTTCATCCAAATAGACCACCACGAAAGCATATTGTGCATAGATTCCATCCAAAAGAAACATAGACATATAGAATTGTGGTGCCTAGTTTTCCCTTAAAGATGCTTTTTTCTGCCCCACATGACGCTGCAATTCAAATGACAACATATCTACCCAATTGGAGACTTTTCCATGGGTTACCACTATATTGAGCATATATATCAAGTTTCCCTGAAACAACTTAGCGTTCTTGTGCCCATGCAACTAAAAGCACATGGTTATGAGATGCTGATATATATCTTTGAGAATCTTATTCATATAGATTGCAGATGGGCGATGGTGAAACTTAGCAGGCTCTTGACACCATGATTTTATGATACCACTTGTGTTGAGGTCAGCCCATCTGGTGTAAAAGTCAATGATTTCATATTTTGTGGGCCTGAGCATCTTGTAGTATAGATGCATATCTTCTCCAGGTGCCAAGCTAACTACCACTCTCACTACAAAGCACAAGATGAGAGTTATCCATGTGTGTGATAATCCACTCAATCACCTTTGCACAAGGGATGACCGGGAATCTTCATGCGATCTTATGAATTCTGGACCTCTTAATGTTGATGTATGTTTGCATGTCTTCTAAGTACTTAACAAACCTCTTTTTCATGAATGTATCTTTTATACTATCCCACGTGACCTTGGTATACTTATCAATAAAGCATAGTCTGTTTGCATGAATGGGAATGGTTGGATTTGTTAGTTCAACTCCTTCCTCAATGCTTTCCTCTAAAGTTTCTTTGGAGGCCACTTTACGTGTAGAGGGAGGCATGGCTCCAATAAATGATGAAAGGGTGACAATACTTGTAGCTCGAACACTTGTTTGTGGCAAAACACTCATAATGACAAGATTAGCTTAATGCAACCTAACTGTGCAACAATATCTCATAAATCATGTTTAAAGAGCCATCAAATGTAATTGAACATGTAAAGATATCAATGATAGTACATAATCACTTGCATGCATAAGAAAATAGGTATGAAAACTAGGAGGGTGCACTTTAAAACCATGAAGGAGATTCAAGGATCCTTTAGGGCTTTGCAATGCTCATGCACTCAAGCAAGGAAATAAAGCTATCAAGGGCGCATTGATGCACTACAAAGGGACGAAGGTGTGAGTTTTCAGGCCAAAGTGTGCTCATGCACTGAAGGACACAGAGAGGGTACACTGACACACTTCGATGGGGCGAAGGAACATGTCTTCACGCCTTCAGGCCTTTAGGGTGCGTTTAATGAACAATGTTCCTCTACTCAAAGGAATGCTCTGATAGCAATGTAACGAACAAAGATCGTATACTTAGAGGAATTATCTGATACCAATGTAATGAACAAAGTTGGTATACAAAGAAGAATACTCAGAAGATTTGGTATATGTAAATATCCATGATAGGACTGTTAGAAAATTATATATTACGGAGCAATGGAACACATAAAATATTGTAGAAATATAAACACAGAAAACGCATAAAACAAGAGAGACATAGATATACGTGGTTCACCCAGTTTGGCTACATCCACCCTGAACAGCCAGTCCTTCCTTTCTATTATCCAGCAAAATGAAGAGACACAACCTACAACAAATCTGCTGTAATATCCTCTGTTTTCTCTCACAGTCTCACCTCTCTGTTTTCTGCTCACACACCTAGAATACACATCTATCATAGCCTCAAATACAATGCCCTCATACAAAGAGAGGGGTTGCCTTCTAGGGAAAAAAACCCTAAACTAAACATAAGTCTATCGTTAGATCATCCGCCTAATGAACGACCCAGATTGACTAGAAATTACTATACTTTTACAAGGCAAATTTACATCTGTTTTTAGCTTCGGGGGTGCTGCCCCCGAGCCCCCGCCGGGGGATCGCTGGCCCCCAGACCCCCGTGGGGGGGACAAGTCCCCCCGCACCCCCCCGCGTGGAGGGGTGTACAAACTTCCTGGGGTATACATCTGACTGAAACAAAGACCTCTGAACAATCATACTCCACACACAACAATGACAAATATATTTATATAATAAATGTAGTGAATAAGGTTCATATATCCAATAGAGTAATCTTCAAAAAACTTGGAAGACATAAAAATCCATAATAGGACAAGTAATTGTATATTAAATAATGTATAAAATAATTGATGAGATGATTGATTATATTGAGGGTTTGCTTATATACCTAGGCAGGTGCCCTTTAATGAATGGTCATGTCCTCAGATACATGCCTCTTCATATTAACTACTATTTAATTAATCATTAATTATGGTTATTATTGTTTACATTATTTTTATTATTTTCTATAAATTATATTCATAACAAGTACATCTAGGAAGAGATGGAGTTCCTAGACATCTCCTCACTTGGCACCTCCTATCGATATGTTTTCAAGATTGAGCAAAAAATTAAACAAAAGAAGTGAGACTTTGGATCTATGAATCTGAAGCAAGGGAAAGGCACCCCCAAACCGGAAAACAAAGGACAAAGCCAAGGCAGGGTGACCTAGGACAACCCATTGAAGCCGCAAGCAAAGAAAAACACCACGAAGACAAAGAAAGACATAAGAAAATAGTGTGAGTTCCATAAGAGCCCCACTCACTACACAAGTGAGTGTTGAGCAAAGTAGTCACTGTTGGCTGAGCTGAAGGCTTCAGAGTCAGATGCATGTTTTTACTCTGAGTTAGAACTTGATAAGGGGAGTGACAAAGGGAAGTTTATTATTGATGTGAAGCCCAATGCCACCATTGGCACCACCAAAGTCCAGCAGAATGAGCCCAAATATCGGGAGGAGGGGGAGCATCTCTTCCGCTCATAATGTGGGTGAAGGGTTCTCTGCTGCAGTTCATTGTCGACGGCAAGAGCCAAAAGAACCTGATTTCAACAGAGGTCGTGAAGTGGTTGGGCCTATCGAACACACCACGCTCGTATTCATACACCATTCAGTGGCTTCACCAAGGAGGATATCTCCGTGTCAGCCGAAAATGTAGCATTCCCTACAACATCGAGCCTTTCACAAATGAGGTATTATGTGATGTTTCTCCTCTTGAATTTTGTGATGTAGTAGTGGTACAACCAAAATTGTGGAAGCATCATGCTATGTATGAGTCTAGGCCTCACACTATGATTATTACTTTGGGAAATAAGCTATATAGGATACTGGAGGTAGCATTGCCTATCGCCATCTCTTTGATCTTTGCGAAGCAATGCAATAAGATCATTTCCCAGACCGAGAAATTTGTCTTCCTTATGATTCACCCTTAGGATAAGAAGAATATTGTGGCCACATCCATGAACTCTAGACAAGGCTCCTCTGCACGACAACAGTAGATGGAAAAGGTTGTGGAGGAGTACAAGGACATCTTCACCTCACCCACAGGGGTACTCGTACATTGTCAGGTCAAGCACTCCATTGATCTAACCTCCGACGTGCTGCTTCTCAATAGACCAATCTAATGATGCTCTACTATGGAGAAAAATGAAATCAAGAGGCAGATTTAGGAGTTATTGCAGAAAGGGCACATCATTCCAAGTTCATCACCTTGTGGGAGCTCGATCGTGTTGGTACAAAAGAAGGGAAAAAGTTGAAGTCTCTGTATTGATTATTAGGCACTGAATAAGGTCACTATTTGGAAAAGGTATCCAATCCCACAGATTGATGACCTTCTGGACCATCTCAAGGGGGCCAAATATTTCAGAAAGATTGAATTGAAGTCCAGCTATCACTAGGTACCAATATTACCCTCTGATGTGTGGAGGACTGCCTTCAAATCTAAGGAGGGCCTTTTTGAATGGCTGGTCATACATTTTGGGTTGATGAATGCCCCTACAAACTTCATGAGGCTGATGGATGACATCTTGAGACCCTTCATTAACTCATTCGTGTAGTGTATTTGGATGCCATCTTTACCTTCAACTAGAGTTGGGAAGAGAACCTACACTATATTCGACAAGTCCTCCAAACCCTGCTTAATTTAATACTTTTTGTCCTAGAAGGCAACCCTTGGTTTATATGAGGGAATTATATCGGGACTGTGGATTATCATTAAGAGCGAGAAAGAGAGAGGAGGTTGTGTGAGAGTGAAGAAGAAATTACAACGAATTTGCTGTAGATTGTATCTCTTAATTTTGTTGGATAATATAGAAGGAAGGACTGGCTATTTCTCTGTGGAAGTATCCCAAATTGGGTGAAACACATATATATGTGTCCATATTATTTTATGCATTTTTTGTGTTTGTGTTTCTGTTGGGTCCCCATAATACTAGTGATTACCCCATTACTATTGTAGTTGTACCCCTTATTAATATCGTTGTGCCCCTATTGTGCCCTATTGTTACTATTGTGCCCCATAGAAGCCCACTATTGTTATTATTGTGCCCTTACATTATTATTGTTATGTAGGCTCTGATTATGTTATGACCCCTTAGACTCCTATATATAGAAAGGAGGTTTTTTCATTTGTATCATCCAAGAATTGTTCATTTATGTAAGTAAAGGAGGTTTTCCCCTCGAAGAAGCTGAATTCTAAGGCGTTGATCTATCTTTTCTATCTTTTCTTGAGCTGGTTTCATAACATTTGGTATCAGAGCTTTGGATTCTAGGGTTTCGTTGCTCCAAACAGGTCATCGTGGAATTTTCGCTATAAATTTTTTTTATGCGATGTTTCAAAAGTTGAAAAACAAACCCATTTGAGAAGACATCGCGCTAAATCTCGGGTCTGAATTTCAGAGAATTTTGCGCTATAAGTGTGGAGATATGATCTGAGGAAGTTGGTCTTTTTGCAGACTCCTGAATTACATTCCAAACAGGTGACCTGGGGAAAACAATCATAACTTTTTCTCTGAGCATTGGATTGAAATTCCATAAGAAGGTGCAGAAAGAGGACAGACTGTAGTTTCTTCTAGATATTTTTTAGATCTAGAGGTCGAAAAAGTGACTTGTGGAACATCATACAAAGTCACTCTTCTGAATTAGTCTATAATCAGGTCACTGTGGGAGATTTGGTATAACTCTTCATTGGAGAATCCAATTGGGGTCAGACTAGTGGCATTAGAAAGAGGACACAGAGGGATACCGTAGGTCTCAATTTCAGAACTGGATGATCTGAAATTACAGAGATACATCAGAGGTAATATCGAGCTCCTACAAAGTGAAAAAAGGTGTGTATATTTTTTTAATGTTTGCTTAAGCTTGGTTTGAAAAATTATTTTGAAGGAATTCAAAGGGCATAGTGAAGCATTATTATTAGTAATTGATGCCCCGAAGAAAGAAAAATGGAAACACCTAGTAGGCGACCTGAAAGCTCTAGCATGACTCATGAAGAAGAGGAAGAAATGCAACATGATATATCAAAATTACGAGACCAAGTGCAACAAGTGTCACTTGCAAAAAAAGGAACATAATCTAAGATGTGTTTAAAGAAAGGTGTAGAAGCTAAGATGAATGACGTGGAAGCTAATATGGATGATTTGAAGATAGATTTGAAGACAGACATGGAAGAATTGAAGATAAAAATGAATAAGTTGCTACAAGAAAGGGTCACTAAGGGTGAAAGGGTAGTAAAGGAAACTCATGATGAGAACAAAAGAAATGTTAATCATGATTCCATAGACTCTAATGTTGGATCGAAGACCCACCATATTCCAAAAATAGATATGAGGAAATTTGAGGGCAAGGATCCCGCAACATGGATATTACAGATGGAGCAATTTTTCGATCTCAATAATGTGAAAAACACACAAAAGGTACGTATGGAAACTTTATATTTGGAACCAAATCAGTTTTTATAGTATCAATGGCTTTGATCTCGTAAACAATTTATCACTTGGGAAATTTTTACGGAAGAATTGATAGCACATTATGAGGATACAAAAAGCAACACTTTTTTTAGCCAATCGATAAGTCTTAAACAAAAGGGTTCAATAATGGAGCACATTGAGGAGTTCCAAAAATTGAACATAAGGGTAAAATATATTCCAGAGGAGCATAGGATTGATGTGTTCATAGGGTCTTTAAAGGATAATATCCAACATCATGTTCGCCTTTGGGAACCTGATTCATTAGAGAAGGCATTCAGGTTAGCAAGAAAAATGGAAAGCAAAATTATGGCAACCAAGAAGCATACCAATCACAACTATAAAGATGGAAGTGTTGTCCCTAGTCTTCCACAACCTATAAGGTTGACACCAAAACAATTGGAAGAAAAATAGCAAAAGGGATTTGTTACAGTTGTGATACTAAATACACTAAATGTCATAAGTGTGCTGAGAAGAAATTATTCTACATAGATTGTGAAGAGGAAGAAGAAAAGGAGAAAGAGAGGTCAAAAAAAGAGGATACACTCCTGGAACAAAGCCTAGATGAAGAACAAATGAATCCGACGATATCTTGTAATGCATTGGTGGTAATTACCACTCCTCAAACCATCAAGATAGAAGGACAAATCAAGAAGAAAAAGGTAATAGTGTTGATTGATTCAGGAAGCACCCATAATTTTGTTCATTGTAAGGTAGCAAAAGAATTGAATTGCTTCCTATATCCGGCACCAGAATGTCAAGTGATGATTGCAAATGGAGGAACAATAAATTGCTCTGGAAAGTGCCATAATATCAAGTTATCCATGGGAGAATATGTATTGACTAGCCCAATGCTTTCCATTCCAATGGGAGGTGTTGATGTTGTACTAGGAGTCTAATGGCTACAATCCTTGGGTACAAGAGCTTTTAATTTTCAAGAACTTTTCATCAAATTTTCTATGGAAGGAAAGGAAGTTGAATTAAGGGGTATTGTAGGGAAACCAGGAAAGATAATCAGCTCTAATGGTATGACAAAGCTTCTAAAAAAGGAACAAGGAGGTGTAATTGCACAATTATGTTCGCTAGATGTTTCCACATCGGAATCATCTACTTCTCCAGATCTTCAAAAAGTCTTGGACAGTCATTCCAAGGTATTTGAGACTCCCAAAGGCCTCCCACCTATGCGTGATCATGATCATGTTATTCATCTGATTCTAGGAAGTGTTCCTCCAAACATCGGGCATATCCCTATGCCCAAAAGAGTGAAATTGAGCGTATGGTTGCAGAAATGCTATAGGCTGGTATAATTCAACCAAGTCAAAGTTCTTTCTCTGCTCCAGTAGTATTGGTGTACAAGAAGGATGGATCATGGTGCATGTGTCCGAATTATAGGGAGCTCAACAAGCTCACTATTAAAGGTAAGTTTCCCATTCCTGTCATTGATGAATTACAAGATGAATTGCATGGATCAATTTACTTCACCAAGTTGGATCTTCGTTCAGGATATCATCAAATCAGAATGAAGATTGAAGACATTCCGAAAACAACATTTAGAACTCATGAGGGTCATTATGAATTTTGGGTCATGCCTTTTGGCCTTACCAATGCACCTTCAACATTTCAAAGTTTGATGAATTCAATTTTCAAACCATTCCTTAGAAAATTTGTGTTAGTATTTTTTGATGATATACTAATCTACAACAAGTCTTGGAAGGATCATGTTGACAGGGTGCTACACTATTGGAGGAGAAAGAATTATATGTAAAAAGATCCAAATGTTTCTTTGGAGTATAAGAGGTAGAATATTTGGGTCATATTGTATCTCATGAAGGAGTTAAGGTAGACCCTAGCAAAATTAAAGCCATTAAGGAATGGAAAATCCCCACATCCATAAAGCATCTGTGAGGATTTCTCAGGTTGATAGGGTATTATTGCAAGTTTGTTAAGAATTATGGGAGAATAGTAGCACCTCTAACAACATTATTGAAGAAAGATGCATTTTCATGGACTTCAGAAGCAGCAAAGCCCTTCAAACATCTTAAAGAGGCAATGTGCCAAGCACTGGTCTTAGCTACATGAGACTTCACAAAAACCTTTATTGTGGAATGTGATGCTTCAGGAAATGGAATTGGTGGTGTTTTAATGAAAGATGAAAGACCCATTGCATTTGAAAGTCATCCAATCAAGGGAAATTTTTTACACAAAGCTATTTATGAGAAGGAAATGTTGGCAATACTCCATGCACTTAAGAAATGGCGACCCTGCCTAATGGGAAGACACTTCAAGGTAAAAGCAAATCATGATAGCCTTAAATACTTTTTAGAACAAAGATTATCCTCTGAATAGCAACAAAAGTGGGTCACAAAGATGTTGGGTTATGACTTTGAAATCATCTACAAAAAAGGGAAGCAAAATGTGGTGGCAGATGCACTCTCAAGAAAGGATGAGGATGTCGAAGCATTGTTGTGCACCATTTCTATTATCCAACCAGATTGGATAAACGAAGCAAGGGAGGAATGGAATAATGATGAATAAGTGTGGGCACTTATTCGAAAGTTACAACAAAATTCCAGTACTTCTGATACATTTAGCTGGCAAAATGATTCGTTATGGTACAAAGATCGCTTATACCTCTATAAGAATTCCCAACTAAAAAAACAAATTCTTATGGAATTGCACACTTCTCCCTTAGGAGGGCACTCAGGATTTTTAAAAACTTACCACAGGGTTAAGAAGGAATTTTTTTGGGATGGCCTTAAAACAGATATTGAAAAGTTTGTGGCAGAATGTTTAGTTTTCCAACAAAATAAAGTTGAAACAATTAAGACATTGGGTCTATTACAAACTTTATCCATTCCAAGCCAATGTTGGGAGGAGCTTTCAATGGATTTTATCAAAGGTTTACCCGAGTCTGAGGGAAAGAGTGTCATCATGGTGGTAGTTGATAGACTTACCAAGTATGCACACTTTTGTGCATTATCACATCCATTTAAAGCCAGTACAGTTCCTACTGCATTTATGGAAACAATTCAAAATCTACATGGAAACCCAAAGATTATTGTAAGTGATAGAGATCCCATTTTCACTGGAAATTTTTGGATAGAATTATTTTCTTGCCTTGGTACTCAGTTAGCTCTTAGCTCATCTTATCATCCTCAATTTGATGGGCAAACTGAGATAGTAAACAAATGTTTGGAAGGATATCTTTGTTGCTTTGTATCTGATAAACGGACACAATGGGTCAAATGGTTGGCTCTAGTTGAATGGTGGTATAACACTTCCTTCCATAAAACAACAAAAATGACCCCATTTATGACACTTTATGGATATTAGCCACCATCCATCACATCATATTTAAGAGAAACTTCTAAGGTTCAAGCAGTGGAACATCACATCAAACATCAACAACAAGTCCTCCAACTCTTAAAGGATAACCTCATGTTGCCAGAATAGAATGAATAACAGGCAATATCAAATCGCAGCAATAGAAGTTTTGATGAGGTAATTGGTATTCCTCGGTACAATCCATATATACCAAATGTCCCTCAAGAAAGCTAAGAAGGATAATAAATTATCACCAAAGTATTATGGTCCATACAAGGTGTTGCAAAAGATTGGTACTATGGAATACAAATTGGAGCTTCCTATAGCTTCTTGATTGCACCCATTTTTCCATGTTTCATGTTTAAATAAGGTTATAGGCGACAAGCTCCCATTTCAAACAATATTGCCAGAACTTGATGAGGAAGGAAAAATTATATTGGAACTGGAAGCAGACATAGAAATAATACTTTGGTGATAATTTATTATCCTTCTTAGCTTGCTTGAGGGACATTTGTTTATATGGTTGTAGCTGTAGGAATACCCAATCACCTACATCAAAACTTCTTTCGTTGCTATGTTGATCTGCTTGTTGTTTCATTCTATTCTGCGCCAACACAAGGTTATCCTCTAAGAGTTAGAGGACTTCTTGTTGATGTTCGATATGATGTTCCACTGCTTGAACCTTAGAAGTTTCTCTTAAATATGATGTGATGGATGGTGGCTGATATCCATAAAGTGCCATAAATGGGGTCATTTTTATTGCTATAGGGAAGGAAGTGTTATACCACTATTTAGCTAGAGGCAACCATTTGACCCATTGTGTTTGTTTATTAGATACAAAGCAATGAAGATATCCTTCCAAACATTTGTTTACTATCTCAATTTACCCATCAGATTGAGGATGATAAGATGAGCTATGAGCTAACTAAGTACCGTGACAAGAAAATAATTTTGTCCAAACATTTCGAGTGAAAATGGGATCTCTGTCACTTACAATAATCTTTAGGTTTCCATGTAACTTTTGAATTGTTTCCATAAATGCAGTAGAAACTGTAATGGCTTTAAATGGATGTGATTATGCAAAAAAGTGTGCATACTTGGTAAGTCTTTCAATTACCACCATGATAGAATCCATTGAAACCTCCTCCCAACGTTGGCTTGGAATGGATAAAGTTTGTAATAGACCCGGGGTCTTAATTGTTTCAACTCTATTTTGTTGGCAAACCAAACATTCCACTACAAACTTTTGAATATCTGATTTAAGGCCATCCCAAAAATAATTCCTTTTTAACCCTATGGTAAGTTTTTAAAAACCCTGAGTGCCCTCTTGATGGAGAAGTGTGCAATTCCATAATAATCTTTTGTTTGAGTTGGGGATTCTTAAATAGGTATAAGCGATCTTTGTACCATAACGAATCATTTTTCTAGCTAAATGTATCATATGTATTGGAATCTTGTTGTAACTTTCAAATAAGTTCCCACACTTCTTCATCATTCTTCATTCCTCCCTTGCTTCGTTTATCCAATCTAGTTGGATAATAGAACTGGCACACAACAATGTTTCCACATCCTCATCCTTTTTTGAGAGTGCATCTACCACCACATTTTGCTTTCCGTTTTTGTAGATGATTTCAAAGTCATAACTCATCATCTTTGTGACCCAATTTTGTTGCTCTTTAGAGGATAATCTTTGTTCTAAAAAGTATTTAAGGCTATCATGATCTATTTTTACTTTGAAGTGTCTTCCCACTAGGTAGGGTCGCCGTTTCTTAAGTGCATGTAGTATTGCCAACATTTCCTTCTCATAAATAGATTTGCATAAAAACTTTCCCTTGATACCAAATGTTATGAAGCCAGCTCACAAAAAGATAGAAAAGATAGATCAACGCCTTAGAATTCAGCCTCTTCGAGGGGGAAACCTCCTTTACATTACACAAATGAATGATTATTTGATGATCCAAATGACAAAACCTCCTTTCTATATATAGGAGCCTAAGGAGTCAAAATATAACCCAACCAACCTAACAATAATAATAGAAAGGCACAAAAATAACAATAGAGGGATTCTATGGGGCACAGTAATAACCATATGGGGACAATAGGGGCACAACAATATTAATAAGGTATACAACTACAATAGTAATGGGGTAATCACTAGTATTATAGGGACCTAATAGTCTGCTCTCAAAGTTATCAGTAGGCTGCTCCAAAAAGGTGTCCAGTAGTCTACCCTCAAAGGATGCTCAATTACCAACCACAGTTTTTAATGAATTATGATCAATCAACAAGGTGGAACTTCAAAGACAGAAGTCCAAATTTTTCACAGATTTGAATTATTGTGCCATAGGTACGAATGCCACAGATGAATGTCTCATTTTATGCCATAGGTCTATATATTTTAAATCCTACTATAGTAGAAAAAGTCGAGGTACAAAGGTTTGTATAAGCATATTTGCAAGCATGTAATAGGTTAATTCCACTTATGTAATTTTGACAAGACCTAGGACTTGTAGTCTTTAATTAGCCCGAGCTCCAAAAGAAAGATTTGTCCCTGTAGTGGCAGAACTGTTACAGACTCGAAATTTCAGAATTGTTATAGATCTGAGTTCTGAATAGTATCCGAGCTGTAATAAAGAATTAGCCCAAAAATTCCCCAGCAAAGGTTTCCTTTTAGTCTCCTCGGTCTTCTATTCACTTCTATGCCTCCTCTTCATCTTTTTTTCTTCTCTGAAATCTTGACCAAACATATGTTTGTGAAATGAAGTTTGTAGCCCTTATATATAGTGATTTTTGTGAGATCAAACGAAGAGGCATGTCACTGTAATTTGGTCGACATAAATTGGCTTGACACAGGTCGGCTCAATGTCAGAATTATACCATTGACTTGTAAAATCAATAATTTTTAAACCCCTTTTATTTTCAGGCTAAGTAATAGCTCGTTGGAAAGGAAAAATTATGCTTTAAAAGACGTTGTAGGTGTCATCAAGGAACTATTCCTCTAAGATAGTAAAAAAAAACTTTTAATGTGACTTATTAATTATTAGTGCGAAAATGAGGGCAGGGTAGAATGCCTTGAATGTTGGGCTTCTTCATAGATTGATTTCTTCATTTCTTTTCTTCTTAATCATGTCCTTGACTTCTCTAATATAGTGTCACTATCGTCATGTTCATATGTTGCCTTTAAAGTAGTGAGAAATATGTTTTTATGTGACTGGTCAATAGATGGTGTAGGAAAATAGAGGATAATGGAATTTCTTCATGGATCGGCTTCATGTCATCATCAAGTGTGGTCATCAAGATGAGGTAAGGACATGTCCTTCATCAAGTATAGTCATCAAGGTGATAATCTTATCTTCAAGAGTCATCCATCATGGTATCTAATCTTCATCATTTATCATTCTCGGTCACTATGATTTCCTTTCCTTCTTCAACAATATATTAACATCAATGACAACCTAGGTTAACAACAACATTCTGAGATAGAGTGACGACATGGTACATGAAGTTTTCAAGAAACTATATCAGATCATTTGTAGACATTAAAACAGCGTTGGTAACAGAATTTAAGAAACCAACGTCTGAGTTGCAGTGTATCACAAAGTTAAAGGAGATCAAAGAAAGGTCAACGAAGTCTGTTTGGGAATTTGATCAAAGATTCAAGGTATTGTTGTATCAGGTGAGCTTCGACATAGCTCTGCAGTAGCATAAGGAATGGTTCATAATTGTGTTTCTACCATATATCAGATTTCCTTTGACACAACAAAATATAGAAGCCCAAACTAAAGTTCTGGAGCTTGCAATGAAATTAGAAGCTTCGCTGATATGAGATACCAATGAGGGTATGTAGCAGATTTAGAGTCAGCTAGAAAATTTGACTCTCCAGTTACAAGATATGAAGAAAATTAAATAATTTTGTGAAGAAGTATGGTGTATGAAGTGTAAATCAAAAGGCCATTCTAAAGAACAATGCCCTCTCTTCAGAAACTACATGGCCAATGGAGCACCAAATCCTTTGAATCCTGGATCCATCTTATGGTGCAAGATATGCAAAACTAGAGGTGAACATTGTAAAAAATATTGTTATTTGTTGCAAAAATATGTACAAACTCCAAAGAATTATTGCAAGTTCTATAAATCGGTTGGACTTGATGCGAATAGCTATCGTGCTTATGAATTGATGATAGAGCAAAGTACTAATGCATATAGAATGCAAGTTGAAGGACATGGACATGAGGAATACCGACAACATAGTGGTCAAGGCGGTTATCAAGGCTGAGGTCAAGGTGTTGGTCGAGGTTGTGGACATATTATTTGTTACAATTGTGACTAGGTGTGTCACTTTGCAAGAGATTGTCATAATCCTACTATGACATGTAAGTATTGCAAATTATTTGATCATGTAATTGAGGATTGTTTGGTACTTTTCAGTGTCTGTCATTCCTTCCAGTCACCAATGATCAAATGTGCTCTTTCAAACTTTTTGTGAGGGTCCTAGGTCAAGTTTTTTTATGGTTTCAGTAGGTCTTCAAATAAAAAAAACTTTGATCACTGGTTGGTGTGTATAGCTCAGTTCTACTCCCTTTAACATTCATGGTTATAATTATTCATCATGGTCATGTCATTTTTTAGGTGTTACAGGTCATGAATCAGTTAAAATGTCATCATATGGGTCTTAGTCTAGGTCTTCACTTGTTTTGTCATCACCATGTTAGTTTTAAGTAAAAGGAGCTATGCTTATGGTCATGAGTCCACACATAAGGGAGTTAACATCTTAGGAGCCATATGTAATAAATTTAAAGGTACTACTTTAGTTCATAAAGGTATTACTACAAAACACCTCACTTTTGGTTTCAAAATGAAGGATGATGTCATGTCATGACATATGCAAAAAAGTCAATTTAACTCTTATAAGAGACCATACAATCATTTCTTTCACTTATTCCACTATAATTGAGCACTAATTCACTAGAAAATGCCATCTTAGTACAACAAGCATCAAAGGACACTCTCAAAAGGTGATTGGCACCCCCTCCAAAGCTCCACGCTACCTCTTCAACCAATCACATTGTGTTTTTTACCCTTCACTATGTTTTCACTTCTAGAGGCAAAGAATACATCTCCAGACGTTTTCTGTGGCCAATGAAGGTTCCATCAACCTTTTTACAAGTAATTTAAAGCTCTTAACACCTCCTATCAACATTTATTTCATATTTTTAGTGGAGAAACCCTCCCACAGTCCCCACGCTACATTTTTGGTGGGTGAGCTCCATAGTTTGGGTTGCAAGAAAATATACCTAGTTCACTACCTATTTTACCCTTCTCCATGCCCAAATACACTTCCCACAACCTTTCTTACCCTTCCTCCCTCATTTCCATAACCCCTAGACCTAACCCTAGCTTCTATGCTACATTTTTGGTAGTTTTAGGGTTAGGACTATGTTTAAATTCCCTACAACAATCCCTTCACTATTTTCATCATTTTGCACTTCCCTAAACTTCCTAACACATCTCCCTACCTACCCAATTTTTCTTGCCCACATATCTCTTCCCTAACTGCTTCATTCCCTCAGCTAAATATGTTAATCCCAATCCCCTTGTCCGTCTAAACATTGTTTTTCCCATCTCTTACACTTGGGGTTTTTTATTTGCAATTGTGAACAATGGAGGGAGAAAAGAAATCATACAACAAAGAAGGTTAGGTTCCAAGGTTTGAGCCACTTGACATCAAAGAATTGAGGTCTTCAACATTTGCCAACAATGTTTCCAAAAGGTGGGTTGTTTACGGTTTCGTGAGCAAATTCAACAAGTGGGATACCATGCCAAGTTAATAAACATATTTTCCACCAAATTTAAAAGAGGAAAAGCCACAATATTAGGGATATAATTTATCATGTCAACAGAGGTGATTGGCATAATTTTTAGGGTTTTGAGGTCATTCGCCACACATAGAGACAATCTTACTTAAAAATCAGTTTCTGAAGTAAGGAAAATGAATTTCGACAAAATTGAATGAGATTGTTGCCAATAATAGACAAAGGAACAAAAACCTCCTTCAATTTCTACACAAGTATCATATATTGGGAGATATGAAACTTTCTTAGAGACACATTTCAGAAAATTAAAATTTTCCAAATTAATTTCCTCTTTTAGTTATGCACTTGTGACATGGATTATGAGCAAATGAAAATTAATCTCCAGAACGGGAGAGATTTTTTTTTAAAAAACATCCTTATCTACAAAAATATCTCCCAGTTTTGTAAAACGTTTCATGGTTAGATATATATTGCTCCATTTTTTAGGCCTAGGTTTGCAGAAAACCTAGAAAATTTACACAGTTTTTTTGTCCAAAAAGGTAGCGTGCCCCACTCTACGTTTTTGTTGGGGGACTCCATTTAACAAAAGATTTACATTTATGGATTCTTTATGACCTGAACATTAAATTTATGTAACCAGAGATCCACATCAACAGCTTTTTCTATGTCAAAAAGTAAAAAAAGTACAAAAAAACACCTTTCTGCCATGTTTTTCATAGGTATGCTATGCTTTTGGAGTAGCTGTGGGAGAAATGGTTTTTGGAGGTCTATAAGTAATATTTCCAGTGATTGAAGATTCTATGGTGTAGTAGACATGTAGATATTTCTCCAAAATTTTTCAGATCTTGATTTGGAGTTCGATAACCCCTCCAAAAGTCACTTACAAACAACACACAACGTTTTCTCTAGGCATGCTACATTTTCAGGCAATTCGGTACATTTTGCGTGGAAGTCATTTTTCTCAGTTTTTTGAGTCTAGTTTGACTTTTTCTGATGTAATTTGTCATTTTAGGGGTTTTGATGATTCATTGAGGAGTAATTATGTTTGCAAAAGTAAAAATTAAGTAGATTCATGCTTGTAAAGGTTTCCATGGTCAAATGAATAAGTTATAGGCCAATTTGGGAGTTTGATTTAACCTCCCTAGTCATTAGGTTTGGTTAGAGAGATTTGTGTAAATTGATTCTATATTGAGGAATTCAAACCTTGAGAGAGGAGGATGTAGTTTTTGTTCTATATGTAACCCGATTTAAGTCATAGAGAGGTTTGGATGTTTTAGAGTCTAGTGGAGCTATTGTACTTTATCATTTTGCAGTAATACAAGCCATTTGCAACTATTATTTAGGAATTCATGTGGTATGATCTTGTGGCAGTGTTTTTCTTCTATAATTTACTTTTATGAATGAACTTTTCATCTTCTTTACATCTCTTTGCTTTCAGTGATTTTCCTATGAGTTAATAAACATAATTCTTAAGTTTAAGCTTTGTTTTGGTAGGAATTTCATTTTTTTGTTATTCATCTTCTAATAAATGAATCCATGCTTACCATGCTCATTTTGATCCTTTGCTTTTCTACCCTACACTACACTGACAAAGCCTAAAGTGTCACTAAAAAAAGTTCAAAATGACAAGAAATGACAATTTATGGGAGAAAGTTCAAAATGGGAGAAAGTTGACACAGACCCTCTGAACCAACCAATAATGAAAGTTCACACAAAGGTGAGGAATCCACCAATAGAGTCAAATGGAAACCAAGGCACTGCATGAATCCCAATGTATGATAATGAAAGTTGATGTTGAACACAAGGGAAACCACTCAACCAAAGACCCATGATACTGATCAATGCTGAGCACAGGGTGACCTATCAAAAATGAAAATAGGGCTAGGGTATAGCTCTAGATCTACCCTTAGAGCAATTTGTCGTAGTTGATAAGAGAAAGACCCACCAGAAAGAAGTCAATGGAATCCCCCCAAGACATGTTTTAGGGATCAAAACCCAAGTTTTGACTGAATCTTGTTGTAAATCTCAGTGAATTGTGTGCGCGAGGCGTGAAAGTATGATAGAGTCATAGGGTTGTCCACCCTAGTTTTGTAATGTAATGTCGGTTGGATAGACATACCCATGGTCCCTGAACCATGGGATTATATAAATAGAGCGAGGCTCTAAGTGTAAGAAGAAGAAGTAGAAAAGTCAAAGTGATTGAGTCACAAGTTGAAGCGTGTCTTTGGGATGTAGAGTAGGAAAAGGCTCTACAGCTGAGTGCGCAGAGGCCTAATAGTCCATAGCTGAGTGCGCGGACCCTTGCAGTTGAGTGCGTAGGGTGAAGTCAAGTCTGTAACCAAGGAAGGAATTAATAAAGAGAATTTTTGTTATAATTTTGTGTATCTATTCTTGGGTTAATGCATGTTTGATATAAGTTGCAAATATACTGTTTATTTACTGTGTGCACCTATATGAATGGTTTATGTTGTTAAGTAGAACTTAAAGCATGCAAGTAGGCTAAGATAATAAACTAACATTGGAATACCCGTAAGGTCTTGGGTAATAATGTAGAAGCACAACGTTCAACGCCTGGGTAGGGTTGCGCGAAGACAATATATCAGGCTATGAGGCATGGGAATTTGCGCGAAGAAACCTGTGCGTAGTGTCAAACTACAGACCACTTGAACTCATCAAACATCTCTAGGGTGCATAAACCTGGTTCTAGCACCCTCCCATACTACTTCAGGTAAGACCTCAGTTCGTGCTCCATGGACTATTACCGAACGGGCTAGTAGTACCAGGATTTGTTTGGCTAACTTAACTCTGAACATGGGTCAGACCCCAAATAAGCCAACAATCAAAGACCCATGATACAGATCGATGCTAAGAACAAGGTGACCTATCAATAATGAAAATAGGGCTAGGTTACGGCTCTAAATCTGCCTTCAAAGCAATTTGTCGTAGTCAATAAGAGCAAGACCCGCTAACAAGAAGTCAATGAAGACCTTCTCAAACTGGCACGAGAAAAGGACCAATAAAACTGATGTGATAACAAACATGATGCTAACAACTAGGGATGGCCAAATGAAAAATAAGTTAAGAGACACCGCAGAAAGGCCGACTCAGGTTTACTTCTCTTGAACAAAAGCACGACTCAACTGTGACTATATGGCAACATATGATAACTTTGTATAAGCTTTCCATGCATAAGGCATAAGAAAACTCTCCATGTGATTGGAAGAGGTAACCAATCGGAGGAGTACTAACTCAATAACAAGGTTAAGGCTCTCCTAAGTCAAACTAAAGCTCGTCCCAATGGAGGAAAGACTTTCTTTTGAGTGCTTTGTTCAAGGGCGACATAACTGACTCTAGCTGCCATCAAGTATGGAAATAATGTCCCATTCCCTCTCTTTTTGGAATATATAATTATTTTATCTTTTTCTTTTATAGTAAGCTTGAAAAAGAATAAAAGAATGCTATAGTATAGTGGAAAGAACGAGTGTCAAAAAATAGATGTTCTAGTTCCTGGGAGGGGAACATTCCTATGCTCAATGCAAGGTGGTGAAACTGGTCAAGGACACTCAAAGGAATGCTCTTTACATGGGTAAAAGTGTGCATCAAGTCACAAAGGATAAATGATTGCAAGGTTTATTTTGAAGAAGACGTGGTTGAAAAGTGGCTTAAACACGAGCATAAGTGAAGCCGTCTCAAGGCCAAAAGGTGCAAACAGTCAATATGAAATGCAACAGTACAACTCAACACCAAGGAGCCTCTAGGGTATAAGGCCAAAAAATAGCGCAGAAGAATGAGAATGAGTCTTCAATGCATAAGTCATGGCGGGACTAAAGAGGACTCCTGAGCCTACTCAATATAGTAGCATGGTCAACAACTGTCAGCGAGGATCTAACTAAGATGCCCATGGAAATGTTGGCTCTACCATTGCATCATGATTGTAAAGTTGACGAGTGAAAATGGTTTGTGAACCAATACACGATGGGGTCAACACTATGGAAAACATATCGCAGTATGGA
The DNA here is from genome assembly GCA_000404065.3 of Pinus taeda. Taxonomy (NCBI): domain Eukaryota; kingdom Viridiplantae; phylum Streptophyta; class Pinopsida; order Pinales; family Pinaceae; genus Pinus; species Pinus taeda. The sequence goes on from APFE030488709.1 coordinate 79,329, forward strand.
GGCTAGTATGAAGAAATGTATCGGAAAGTGGTATTCCCTAACCTATATGCCAGTAAGAAAATGATACCTACCATGATGGGTCTGTGGTCATGGAACCAAAACACTTTCTTGAAGAAGTCTCGAAAATTTCCTATAAAGACAACCCATTCCTGACACTCCACGCCAAAAGGTCAAAAAGTCCACAAGATAAAAATCAAATTTTGAAAAAATAATTTCTATTTTTCAACTTATATAAGGACTTTTGGACTCAAAATTTTGTCATTTGTGTTTTCAGCAATGAGTTGTGGAGAAAAAATCAAACAAATTTCCTTCGTCAAATTCAATCATTCAAATTGCTCCAAAAATTCTAGGTAACCCTTATATCATGCTTTTAATTATTTGTGATACTTTTTAGATGTTTTTTTCAAGTTCTGACCATAGGAAAATATTTCAAAATTTTCAACTCTGCGTACATGTGGGTTGAATATAGGTAATCCTTGTATATGAGGGCCCTACACGCGACTGTGTAAAAAGGAAACGCGCGTGTGCATGAGTAAAAAATTTAAAACATAAATCTAATGGTTTTAAACATATTTTTTGGGCAAGATGACCATCACCTGGAGAGAAAGGGACCATAGTGCTATTGATAACCAAGTACTGGAGGACCAAAATGCCTTGGATGCTTTAAGAGGTTGTGGCTTGCTAATTTTTTTTAAAATGCCAAATATGAAAGCAAACACATGATTGCTTGAGTTGCTGATACATTACTGGAGTGCAGAGGATGATGCATTCATGATTGATCAGATGCCCCCAAGGGTCGAGATCGAAGATATTTACTTCATTACCGGTCTTTCTTGAAGGGGATAGGTAGTGCATTCCACTGGCAGGATGGGGGGTAGTCTTAGTGTAGAAGACTATGTCCACATATATTGTCCCGATCATCCTGAAAAGATTGGAAGTTAGATTCCAATCAAACACATAGAGAGCTTGTCCTTGAAAATTCTACTATTTACCATTACCAGGGTAAATAGTTATGTTGCTTTACATCAGACCTCACGAGTATATATGAGCCTAGCAGTGGAATGTCTCACCATAGTGTTTGATTGGTGCACACCTCTACTAACCAATATGAAGAATCAACTGACTTCTATTCAGAAGGGTTAGACAAATAACTTTGGATATGGCACAATCTTATGCTCATTCTTCTTTGAGAAAGTACCTGGGCTTCGACCCAAGGTGTTATCAACCATCAGCAGCCTAAGGGATCCATGGATGGGCAGATGGGCTGACCTGATGAAGCGCCTGGGGGTGGTGATGTCCCCAGGATGGCTTTTGATGATGAGTTTTTCACCTGGTGTGATCAACAAGTCATCACAATCGATGACTACCCTTATGCCGGGATGGATTTCCAAGGAGATTCAGATTTAGTATTACCACCAGATGTAGCATGGGGTGCCATAGGTAACATATTTTTTAATTTTTATGAATTTCTTAAGATTTTTTGGATTTTTAATATAAATGAACTTAAATAAATAAATAAATAAAATAAATATATATATATATATATAATATATATATATATATATATATATATATATATATATATATATATATATTATATATATATATATATTATATATATATATATATATATATATATATATATAATATATATATATATATATATATATATATATATTATATATATATGAGACAAGACACTTACAAAATATGTGATCATGTTTTAGATGTGGGGCTAGTGAGACCTGACAAAGTTCCCCGACATAGGTGTCGTGGAAGAGATGTTGAAGGGGATGTATCTAAGACTAAGAGAGTTCTCCATGCAGTTTATAGGAACTTGGTGAGACTGACTCACCAAGGACCCATGATAGCCATAGAGGACCTACCCGAGGATATACAGCGTCGCGCGGTAGGAGTACCACGAGACTGGGTGCGGCTATTCTGGCATGTAGCCAATGCTGTTGTTTATTTTCTAGCTACTCATCCTTAGCTAGATAGATAGCTGATCAGATATTTTTATGATTAGACATGATTATGACCATAAGCACAAATTTTGTAGGGAATTTTGTCCCAATTTTTGTATATTATTTTGGACACAAACACTCTATGTATATATAGGCGATTTTATGATTATCATATATACAGATGATACTTCGATTATTTTTTATGATTTTCAATTTGATGAATGATTTATATACCAATCCAATGCTTGATTAGCAATAGAATGTGCTAATGAATTTTCTGATCGTGGACTGTGAACGTATGTGATATAAACTAATGATCATTGCAAGAATCTCACTCTCAGAATTTGGCGATACAAATAAGGATCTCATACCCGATAAATGTTATTCAATTGAAATAACACCAGTTGTGAGTCTAAATAAACCACTAACAAATCAATACCAATAGATATTGCTTGGGATAGAAAATTTATAACGATAGTATATTCGGTGATATTATTCGAAGCAGGACCATTACATACTCCTCTTGAAACCATCAACTAGCTAGATGGATAATAAATCAACCCAGCCATGGAAGAAAGGTTCCAAGTATGCCTATTTGCACCATCAGCGAATCCTAAATATACTGAATCATCCATCAATACCTGCCAAAGTAGATCAAAAATATCAACATCACTAAAACCAATAGATAGATATGTACAAACATACAATATATACAAACAAGTAAGTGCTCAGCCAAAACCTAAGAAAAATACTTCTTAAGGTATAGCCCATTTCTGGGCTTCGGAAACTTGTTTCCCTCAAACTCAATTAATTCTTAAGCTCCCTTTTTCAACACTTGCTTGACTATAAAGGGACTGTACCACATAGACTCAAATTTGCTTGCCCCTAAGGCATCTTTATCTTGATTGTAGACCAGGACAAGGTCACCTATAGAAAACTTTCTAGGATGGAAAACTTTATCGTATTGAGTTTTTAGCCTCTTTTTATGGGCTTCATTTATTATTTTGGAATCTCGAAGTTGCTCATCAAGATGCTCCAAATGAACGAGGTGCTCCTCGAGACTGGAAGTCTCTAGAAGAAGTTCAACAACTAGCTTAAGAGAAGGAATTTCACATTCAACAGGAAAGATAGATTCCAACTCATAAACTAGTTGAAAAGGAGTAAAGCCAATGGCAGTCTTAACTGACTTTCAATATGCCCAAAGTGCCAGATACAACATGATGTGCCAATTGGATCTACATTTGTTAATCGTCCTTTGCAGAATGATCTTAAGGGATTTGTTCACAGCTTCAACCTACCCATTGGCTTGAGGATAATAAAAAGATGAATGCTCCTACCGAAAACCCAACATGAGAGCCAATTCAGACATGAGTTGATTTTGGAAATGACTTCCATGGTTAGTGCCATTCTCTTTAGGGATACCAAGTCATGAAATAACTTGATTGAAGAGAAACAAGGCCGTTGTTTCACTGTCATTCTCAAAGTAAGCATGGACTCAGCCCACTTTGTAAAGTAGTCAACATCCACTATGATATACTTGTGATTTCCTATTGAAGGCAGATTACAAGTAGTAAAATCAATGCCCCACTTTGTGGAAGGGCCGACACTGATAACAGGGAAAAGTGGACTTGTGCGCATTTTCCGAGTATAGACTTGACAAGGATGGCATCTTTTGACCACTTCAATACAATCTTTGAACATCTTGGAAGTAGCCTGCTCATAAAAAATTTTGGGTTGTTGCAAGCCCTGATAGATGACCGCCACAAGCTCCGTTGTGGCTATCATTAAGAACTAACTCAGCTTCTTCCAAAGTTAAACAACACCTATGGATTGAATTAATCCCACAAAGATATAATGTTTCACCTATAATAACATAATTCTTATCTAGGTGACGCAACTTGCTATGCTCATATTTGGAAAAAGTGGGCGGAAACTTCGATGTTTGGAGATATATAATGATATCCCCATACCAAGGATCTTGTGAAGAAATGACAAATAAATGTTCATCGGGAAAATTTTCCTCATGAATAATTTCTTCCTCATAAGGCATCTCTGATATCAACTCTGCAAATACTAAATTTGTCTTAGATTTAGTTGAAATGAATTCAAGATCGAATTCTTGCAAAATGACAATCCATCTATTATATTTTCCCCCAATCACTTGCCTACTGAGAACAAATTGAAATGGATTGACTGCTGCTAAGACGAATGTTTTTCGAAGCAGAATGTAATGCGAAATCCGCTAGACAACAAGGATAGCTGCCAAAGCCAATTTCTTGATGGGAGAATAGTGCAGTTCAAGACCTACCAACCCTCGACTTAGATAGTAGATTACATGCTCACATAAGGCATCATCTTCTTGAACCGAAACCATACCAATGGTTGATTCTACTATAGTGAGATGCAAGAGTAAATATCTACTATAATCAGGTGGACTCAACAATGGAGCAAAGGTTAATGCTTTTTTCAAAGCATCAAATAATCGTTGTGCGAAATCATCCCATAAAAATGGGACCCCTTTCTTAAGCAAACACATAAATCCTTTTGTGATCTCGACGTAATTGGCTATAAATCTCCTCAAGAAATTTTATTTTCCTTGGAGACTTTGAATTTGACATATGGAAGACGAGGGAGGCAACTGAAGTATTGCCTTGACCTTGAAGGGATCAACACGAATCCCCTCTGTTTACACGATGAATCCTAACAACCGACTGGATGTGACTGCGAAAACACACTTATTCGGATTCAACCGGATTTTATAAAAATGACACCGCTCAAATATCAACCAAAGCTTCTTAGGATGATCAATCCTCTTTCAGGAACGAGCAGCTATATCATCCATATATTCTTCGATAACATGCTTGATGTCGTGAAAAGCATAAGACATGGCCCGCTGAAAAGTGGCTCCAACATTTTTGAGGCCAAAAGGAATCTTTCTGCACACAAACATACCCTAAGGACAAATAAAGGTTGTCTTGTGCTGATCTTCTAGATGGATGGTAATTTGATTGTAACCAGAGAATCCATACATGAACCAAAAAATTTCATTACCTGCACATTCATCAATAATTTGATCAATAAAAGGTGTGGGGTAATTGTCTTTCGTACAAGCCTTATTGAGGTCCCTAAATTCAATACATAGTCAGATCATAACTTGTTTTTCATCTATGGGGACTGGATTAGAGACCCACTCAGTTAGAGGAATGGGTATATAGAACCCACCTTTAGCAGCTTTTCAACTTCAACTTTAATAGCTGCTTCTTTTCTAGGATTGACCAGTGAAAGTTTTTGATGAATAGGTTTAGCATTTTGTATGTCTTGATCTCATGTTGGACTATATACAGATCTATTCCATGCATTTCCTCAAAAGACCAAGCAAACACATCACGAAAATCTTTGAAAAGATCAGTATAAATTTGAATTTCTTCAAGAGAACAGTCATCTCTGATGAAGACATTTTCGATTATGTTAGGATTCCTACAGATGTTCACCGTTACAGTTTGTGACATAACAGACATGTTACCTTCAACAAAAAACTATGTTGGAGCCAAAGGGTTTAAAATTGTATGAACATCACTAGTACAAGGATTGGACAAACTTGAATTAATTTCTGGCAGATGAGGGAGGAAATATGAACAATGATGTAAATAATCCCATGGTCTATCAACATCCATCATTTCTTCTAGGATTGCTTCATCATATGGTAATACTGTGTCTAAGCAATCTTGAGCTGAGTTTGAGTCAAGGGTCAAGGCCAGAGCCACATCTCCATCTAACTCCTCTTCTGACAATGGAGGATGGGAGTATGTAGAATTAAGAATAGAATGATAAGACATTTCTGCTGTAGACATAGGATATGCCATTCCACCTACCCACCCTCCATCTAATGTGGTGTTAGATGAAGGTAAAGGCCAAGGGTTCAAAAAATAATGAGTTCGAAAGAACTCTCTTTAAGAATGCCCCTTGGAGGATGAAATAACATTGATTCTAGCTATAGGAGAGGAAGATAAAAAATACCCATTAAAGAAGAGTACATCCCAACTCCTAAATTCTCTATAGGTTACCTAGGATTATTCACTAATGGAACAGTAGCATCAGAAGATGTGTGGGAGTCACCCAGAGAATATCCCATTTGATCAAATTTCCCAACACTCCCCTCATGAGGAAAACAAAGGATGCGAAATAATGATGAAACTATGGCATCCATCTCATAAATCCAATTACTACCTAAGAGGAGGTTGTAATCCAGGTTCGCATCGACAATTTCTACCTCAATATTTACCACCTTTCCCCCAACACAAATGGGAAAGGTTGGAATAATCTCGTGCGGCCTATGAGAATGTCCATCAAATGTCGTCAATAGAGTCAGTGAAGGAACATATTGAGGTGATCCACTGGCCTTCAAACATGACATGGACATCACACATGTGGAAGCTCCCTCATTTTTCAAGGTTCGAAAGATGTTAGTCTTTTGATATGTAGACTTTATCTGAAAATCCATATGATGGGGAACTCTATTTTTTATGTTTGATATATCAAAAGTGAGCACAAGAGAATTTGTTGGATCTACTGCTCTGATTGCTGAGAGTAATGCACTCCTCTGAATGGGCCATGACTGGAGTACCTCTAATGCTAACACAGCACAAGGAATTTGAGCCAAATCTTCTACAATCAAGTAGTTTTGGGCTGCCCTAGTATTAGGGTTAATGGTCGAGTGCTTTGTAGAGCCTTTCGACATATAAGGTATAGACTCAACAGAGGGCCTATCAATATGGAGCGGCTCTGAAGCATCAAAAGAAGACTTAGCCTTAGATGATTTTGATTCACCATAATCACGTGATCTTGTAGGGATGTTGATATGCGAACTCATCATGAAGACATTTGATGAATTATCCCCTTCCTGGTTTCCCCCTGTGGGGTTACCAACATTTGTGTTTGCGCCAACAAGTAATTGTTGCCCTTGGGGAAAAGGGTTAGTGAGGACAACCTAGGAGCTATAGGACCCCACAGGGGCTTCACTCAATGAACTTATGACATATCACATGTTTTCATGACATACTAAACAATACCCCTAATTGGACTACATATTGGAAAATACCTCTAAAAATCACATTATTTAACCCCCTACTAATATGAACCCAATACACCTCCCCAATTTAAAGAACCCCTGCTTTCACCAGATATTTTAGGTATCCATTTTTTCATTAACAATTTTTATACCTATTTATATTTTTTCATTAACTTTGAGCTCCATTTTTTATACTTGCTAATATAAAAACCATTTACCCCCTATATATCCCCCAATATATTAAGTCAAATTTTCCTTATTATATATCCCCCAATATGAACCCACATGGTATGGTATTGCTCCACTAATGAAGCCCCTGTGGAGGACCCCTGCTACACTAACAAGCATTGAGCATCTTGGATCTTAGGGCAGAGATGAGTCAAACGATCCCCATTGTATAACTTGCATAGAAATTGTACTTTTTTATTGGACTCTTTTCTACCCCCTTCGGCATCATTTCTAGGTTTGTTTGCATTTCCCTTCCCATCTTGGCCCTTTTTCCTATCTCATCCATTTTTATTCCCATCGAATTGTTGGTTTCTTTTTGGGTTGGAAGTTTGGATAGTGTTTATAAACGTCGGTTGGGAAGGTGTAGATACAGACGACGATGCCTGCATAGAAGAAGCAGTGTGTAAAGACAACTGTTGCAATTGATTTAGCAGGTTATCTATGTTGGCATCATTTGATCTAACTAGCTCGTCGGAATGGGGACCCGACTTCGGTTTGGCTATATCCACCTTGTATCTAGGAGCGTCACATAGAATTTTTTGAAGAACCCTAGAATGAGAATAGATAAATTCTAACTATTGGACCCTGAAAATAGCTTGCTCTTCAGTGAAAACACAGGAAAGGGACACGTCCTTAGAGATCTCAGGCTGTAATGATTTAAGAAACCATTCAAGAAGGAATACTTGTGGAATAATGGCTTTAATGGGCCTCTTCCTTCTCCTCCATTCCTAGAGATGATCTGAAATGTGAGTTTCCTGATCTTGTTGGAAATTAGCCGGAAGCTTAGTTCTAGCATCATATTGGATAGGCAATTGAAAATGGTTCAAAAATATAGTAGCCAAATCACCAAAAGAAGCGAAGGTGCCCCCTAGCAATTCTATGTACCATTTAGCTGCATTTCCAGTTAGGGTACGTTGAAATAATCTCACCCTGATTGAATCGTCTATCAAGGAGTTTGACGAACACCATAAGTGGAAAGTGGTTACATGGTCACATAGATCTTAACAAGTCTTCCCCTTGAATTTTGGGATATTTTAGGGAAGTTTGGTTGGGACCGGAGGCCAAACTGGGTTATACCTAATCAAATCATTAGTCAATTTAGAGAGATCTCGCAAGTTTAACGTTGCCAGAAAAGGGAGTCGTGGCAGACCCTGAGGATTCCACTCGGTGTGGGCGAAACTCCCCGTGTTCTGAAAAGAATGGCCTGGATTTGTGAAGGCATCAGGTTGCCTGAAGTAACTCGTAGACCCAACTGAACTATATGAAGCCCCTCCTGCTCCAGGAAAAATTGGAGTTTGACCAACTCCTATCAAAAAACCTCCGTAAAGGGTGAATTTCCCCCCCTAGAGATGTGTTAAGATGAGATGAGAGCCCCTGATAAGGGTTCCATGCATTAGCATAGGGAGAAAAATTCTGGAAAGAACTGACAGAAGAATATGACATATTCCCTTGTTGACTGGAATAAAATTGATTCCCTGCTCCTAAACCACTAACTATAGGGTTTTTCCAACTTTGAAATGGATTATAACTTTGACCCATAGAGGAAAAGGTATTGATCCCAAAGTTGGATTGGAATGTGGTATATGACCACCCCTAAATGGGAAACCTTGGAAAGAATCTGATCCAATTGCCATGGATGTGGAGGGAGCTGATGGAATACTTAAAGGAATTGAACAAATAGCGCTAGTCAACATTCTAAAAGGGAAAAATCCAATGCCAGAGACAACGAATTGAGAACTTCCACTCAAATATGGGATAGAAGTAGAACCAAATATAGCAGTGCTAGGAGTAACGAAAGGTATAGAAATAGTTCCTCCTCCTTGTATGGATATAGGAGTTTGCATACTTGTAGCACTTGTTGTGGATGCCATGCTTCCAGTAGTGGTCATCGAAGGAAAACATCGATATAGACCTGGGCTTGAAGGCCTATTGGATGGGGTCCCAATGTATAATAAAACATCTGGATAATCAGGAGGAAGATGAGAATTAGGAGCCACAATAGACTCAGAAAGCTCTTCAACCTTAATATTGTCTTCCGACTAGAAGAGGACTTGAGAAAGAACTAGATTGTTCCTCTCTAACTCTCCACTTGTCCCAGGTCTATCTTGTGAATCAATATCTCTAATTGGAGGATCAATCTCTGATGCACCTGCTGCTACTGATTGAAAAACATTGGCAGTGTTGCTCATACGCATTCGAGGAGAAGGCTCAAGACTCATAGATGATAGCCCACAAAATCTCTTGGACCGACGAGTTGTCCGATCAGCCACTTTGAATTATTTTAAAGAGATTTACTTAAATACTAAAAAAAAATGTAAAGCTATGCCAACTAGGAGCAAAGAGAACTCTCTAAAAAGTCCCTAAAGATACAAGCAATCAAACAACTTTCAAGTATTTCCGCCTTAAGAGATTAGGACCGAACACCAAAATACAAGGAAGTCAAAGTCAAGGGCCTTCCAAAAATATTATGGGGTAATTACACCCCAAGCCTACTAGCAAATGTATCAGAAGCAATTACGTTGACCTCCAGACAACAACCTTTGCCGGTGCAAGCACCCATGCTTCACAAGGGTACCCTACAGGTGTACTACTGAACGTGATGCAACGTTAGCCTTAGGTGCCACAGGATTCCCCTCTGCAACCACCTATGTTATCCCTTGGAAAGGCCACTATGGATACTAACTCGTATCAAAAGTTTGGCGGAACAGTCGTGAGGCAAGATCCAATAAGTGATAGAGGGGGTATATCTCTTCCTTTTCTTCACTCTCCCTCGTGCTTAACTCCCAGTCATGGAGATTTCCCGGTCGTTATAATGATATTGGGTTTCGCTCTTTATTCAACTTCTAATTTTTGTAATTTGAGCAGCCTTGGAAAGTTAAATCTCCACTCACGTAATCCAAGGCCCTAATGAACATAAAATTGTTGATGTTTATTAATGACAACAATAAAAGTTATAATTCATTTTATTAATCGCTTGATTTTATATAGGTGTTCTTTAAGTCAGGGGGAATTACGAGAGTGAAACTGATGATGTTTTATGGCGCAAAAGAAATCAATAGAAAACTAACTATATGGATGCAGTCATTTTATTCGATGAAGAGTGATTTCTATCTGGGCTCTACGAAAACCTATATATAAGCAAATTATTTTTCTTTTCTTTTGTGAAACAATCGACACACACCCAAAAAACTAAAAAAGGACCAAGAATGCCTTAATATGAAAACTACCCTAATTCAAGTTACAATGATGATGCAAGATCCTAAACAACACTCATAAGAAAATAAAACTCTTTATAGAGACAATAAGCCAACTTAAAAATGAAGAGGACAAAAATTTAAACACAAATCTCTCTTCAAATCAAGAAGGAAAAATCGCAAAATATCATAGTTCGCTTCTCAACAATAAAACAAAAGAAAATATAAACCAAAACATGGAAAAAAGAAAATGAAAGAAATGTTTTCGAAATTTTTCTTTTAAGGGAACAAAAACAATTTTTTGAGGTCACCAAAGTACTACTAAAACTCAAAAGATCAATAAATAAGCACAAAGAGTCTTTCAATCTCACAAGTTATAAACTCGAAAATGAATGAAACTTGAACAAGTATGTTTACAAACTTGCACAAACTGATCCAAATAGCAACAAAATATTTTGACACACTGACAAAAATGACACGAAAGAAATACTTTCAAACTTGTCAAAAAGACTCTCAAAAAAGCAAGAAAAAGCAACAAGGCCACCAAACAAGGTAAAGCAAAGCAAGAGAACTTGAAATCCAGGCTGAAAATGAAATTGAGAACAAATTCCTATTCTGGAGGACTAGAACAACCAAGAACTTCGAAACGAAACCTTGAACCCAAGATACAAACTACAAACTTTCTTAAGAAGCAATCCTAGGCCAAATATTTTCAATGAGAAGGAGATTTTGAAAAAGAAATCTTGCAAGAAAACTGAGTTCTCCAGATAGTAGATGACCATACAATAGAATAAATCACCAGGCAATAGACCTAATTGGGTAGAAAGGTTTGAAAAAATAATCCAAAAAATTGCATACACAACTGTGTAAAGACAGAGTAGCATGCACACACGTTTCTAATACAGGAAACTTTCATATACACGAGTTGGCTTTAAATAAACATGCGTGGATACACTACTGTATTAAAAGAGAACAACGTATACAAAGCTTAATTAGGAAAAAACAAAAATCAAGGTCTAATCAAGAAGATCAGACTTGATGCTTGGGACATTGATGGACCAAACAATAATGTAAAAGCAAGCAATCAAGAAACTGAACCCTGATTGAGAACAAACAACCCAAACCAGGAATAACAAGATTGTTATCCCCAGCGGAGTTGCCAATTCTGTTGCGGGTGAGACCACCCTAGGGCTCTGGGCTGAGAACCCCAACAGAGCAAAGGGAAAACCACAACAAGAAATGCTCAGGAAATCAACCTAAATGCTTATTCTACTAAACTGTGCAGGAGTGTCCTCACCTAGATGTCCTATGTTTGGGTAGATCCCGCACTGTGAAAACCCTCAGCTTCTCTTAATGTTCTTGAAACCTGAAAATTATTCAAATGGAACATATACAGTACTAGAAACATAAAGCATGTTCATGACATGAACCTTAAATCATATAAATTAATGACCAATTATACATCAATATAAAATTCATAAATGAATTACAACATAATTTGATGCATAAACACATTTAATATTGGAAACAGAACAACATTCCTTTTATTGAAGTTAGTTACAAGTAATGTGGAGAAATACAACTTGAGTCCTTCTCTGCTCCAAGTGGAACCATCCTTCAGATTCGTCCTTTCCTAGACTTCAAAAATCTTCCTCCATCACTAATACAAGGATATCTCAAGCAAAATGAAGGATATCTATAACAAGGAAACAAGGGTTTCCTGAAGCTTTGGGGAGTGTAGGAGGCAGAGGGATTCGTCAGACTCGATAAAGGATAATCTCACTATAGTATCAATATCTCCTCTCCTCTCCTTTAAGGCCTTCCCATGGAGGTTTATTTATTCTTCTCCAAATTTATTTATTTATTATTATTATTATTATTATTATTATTATTATTATCAGTTGGGAAACAATTGGGCCACGGACAATAGGAGGTGAGTAATAGGTAAAACCCATGAACTCTGCCTAAAATTAAGGAAGTTTAATGGTTTTAAGTGTTTTAACATATGTATGCAGGTTGGCTATATGCTAACTCATGTGTACACGCTTTTATCACAAGGAAAAGTAGCGTATAGGGAATAAAACACTATTTTTTTGATTTTGGACCAAATATGGAAGGAAGGGTTGCTGTAGGCCATAATCAGAGCATCAGATCTACCAAGAGTGGAAAATGGTGTTATAACAAGGTGTTAAATGTAGATAGATTTTGGCATGAATTTTGAATGCACAACAGTCTCGTGATAACTATAGTGGGAGGGATAGTGATAGTCAAATACGACAACATATTAACGGGTGGAAAGAATGGTGGGAAATATGGCTGGCGAGAAGTGGAGTGGAAAATGAGTGGTTTGTAGGGGGGTGGTGTGCCATGGTAAGTGGTTTGTAGGGGGGTGGTGTGCCATGGTAAGTGGTTTATGGCAGAGGGGGGACGAAATGGTTGTATATTTTCTACATAGAAAAAGTGGTGTGTGGAATTCCACTTTGCGGACCTCCCCCCCCTAGTTATCATTCGAAGATGCAAGGGGTCCCACTATTGGGTGCAGGCCGTCAATTAGAGCGAGATTGATCTCCACCATCTATTTCTACTCCATCATTAACTGTTGACAAGCGGCCAGTCAAATCACAACTTTATTATATTAAAATAAAATTCATTTGAACTATGGTGGGGCCTCATTTAAATGTGCACACTCTTTTGGGATTTTATTATTATTTTATTTTTCCATCTCTTTTATTTCTATTTCTTTGGTCCTTTTTTTAATTCTCTTTTCTTTATTTTTCTTCTTTTTTCTCTTTTTGTATTTTTTGTCTTTTTCTTTGTTTCTCTATTTTTTTAATTTTTAATTTTTGAACATAAAGGGAAAAAAATAGAAAATATTAACAAGGTAAAAATAAGTTAGAACATAACATATGATCACATCTAAAAGTATTCTTCATCCATCTAGTACAAAAGCAGGTAAATAACACTTTACTACTCATTTTATTAATAAAAATCTTATAATAATAATAAATATAAATATGAATTTAACATTTCTTTATTATTGCAGTTGATTGTCTGCCCCCCTTGGAGTAGCATAGATGTATGGCCAAGTCAAGAGAAAGGAAATAAAGCCCATAATAGCTAAAGGGCAAGATCAAGATGTCCTTGTGAAATACCTGAAAAAGAGAGAGGGACCGAATAATAGATTATTGTTGAAAGATATTCAATCAACTAATAAAACATTAATAAAATAAATAGCAAACATATACACAAATCAGACATGGCGGAAAAGCCCTGAAAGCTTCACTGTATTATATTCATGACACTCTCAATGTAATGTAAAAATAACAATAATAGTATAAATAAATATATGAGGAAGTTTGTCTCAAGATAGTACGTCTATCTTGGACACTATGGTTGAGCAAATATCTCAACCAAACACTAATCTAGGAGCCTAACTAGTTGGAGATAATTTCTCAACCAATTAAGCCTAAATTGACTCCTAACCATGAGGAACAAACTCAATCTAGAAAGGTAGGATTAAATCCAACTTTCTTGATTTTAATTAATATAATTGTTTTGGACATAGAATTGTTTTCATCACATGAGAGTAAGACTAACATTCCCTGACTCAATGATAAGTCCAAAATAAGAACTAGGAACCATCTTCCAAGTTCTTATGTTGAAACTGTTGATCCTAAAAAACACGGCTTGAAAAACTGCCAAACTTGGATGCTGAAAAAACTCCAATCCGAAAAGAACATGAGTCAGCTGCAAGTCTGAGTCATCTCTAAAATTTTTCTTGACAACTCCATCATGTGCCAAGCTGCAAAAGGATCCATCTGTCCTTTGCTTACAATTAACATCCTTTGTCCACTGACAAAAAATTGAAAACACCCATTGGCTACTTTGATGTTGACTACCCACTGGTTGCTCTGATGTTGATGAACACCCACTAGCTGATTTGACGATGCCCACTGGTTTATTTGTTGATGATGCCCACTGGCTGATTTTAAGATGCCCATTGGCTGATTTGAAGATGCCCATTGGCTACTTTTCATGATGTTGTTGAGACTTTCAGTCTAACAACCACCCTTAATTCCCCCCTTTGTCAGCTGAAAGGAAAGACAATCATCTACATTTGATTTCTGAATTATAAACTCCCCCCCTTCGGGTGTAGGAGAGTTTCACTATTGTACTCCCACTTTCAGGTGCATGAGAGTACCATCTTCATTTGACTGTTGGTTGAAATAGGTGAGTTTGAATTTTGTTGTAAAAACTATACAATCGTTTCACTGTTGATGACCATTCCTAAGGATCAATCCATGCATAATTGATATTTAATCTGATAGGTTGGTCTTCTTTGCAGCATTTCTTTGATGAGTGATTCTACTTGCCACAATGGTGACAAAGACAGAGATCAAAACAATGATCTTCGATGTAACCTTTTCTTTAACAATGTTTGCATGTGGGTTTGTATACAACTTTCTCATGGCTTGTTGATGTTATTTGATCAAGAAATCCTGCACTGATGAACTTGATTTACTTAGAATAAACGGGGATATGTAAGTTGTTTTCATTATTGTCATATCCTAATCCTCGTCTATTTTTGTTACTTTGGAGTTCTTCCCACATAATGATGATTGGTTTGGAAGAAGCAAGCTCAATTTGATCATGAGCAACTTCTACACTTGAAGTTGTTTGGATGAGTGATTTGGAATCAACATCTTTATCTTCATCTATATGGTTGAATGACTTGGAAGCAACACTCTTCTATTACAGCTCATCTCTTTGTAGTTGAGACTCTAGTTGAAGGAACTCAATTGTTTCATGTGCATGTTTTAGATTCATTGAAATATTAAAAAGAGTTTCTTTGTTGATTTTCACTATGTCATTAGCAATTGAGAGGATCAAATTGTTAAGAATCTATAACAACTGAATGCTTTTCACCATGTGAACTCGCTGGAGTTCACGCTCGCTTGCTTTTAATACTTGTTGGATTTTTAGAACTCACTCACTTGAATGCTTGAGATTGCTTGCTTGAACTCACATTCACTTGCTATATATATGAATAGGCTTAATTGTTGTTTGAATATTTGCTTTCATTAAAGTTGAACTCGTCCAGTTTTAAACTTGCTTGATGTTGGAACTTTGCACTTGCTTGAACTCACATTCTTGATTGATCAAAAGAAGGGTGTCAAATACTATCGAAAATGCACCCAAGAGAAACACTTACAATGATTTGAATGACTCAGTTGAAAAACAATGGATTCACCTGGTTTAATTGATTCCCTATCAAGTCAAAGCTTGGGTGTCGAGTTCAACCAAGAATGCACCCTTACAATTCAAATCAATTTGACTTTGATTACAAGTTGACTTACAAAAAAATTATTTGCAAGTATACAATGGATAATTGTCGTTGAACGTTGATTTAGACCTTGCCTTGGAATGCTTGAGTTTTCAACTTCATTAACTCGATTTTCCTTGAGTGAATGATGTTGAATTTCTTGTTGATGTTGAATGTTGATGTTGCCAACTTTGATTATGTGTTGTAGTTATGAAAATGCATGTGATTGTTTATGCTTGATTGAATGCTCGTTGCAGCTTCTTAATTTTAGGTGCTTTGATTAATGTGCGTGTTTCATTCACTTGCTTTAGACTCCTTGTGTGTTATATAAGTTAATTTGTAGTGTCAAAACTAGACACAAAAATATGCGCAATCAATCACTACAGAAGGTTTATCTAAGATCCCCTTATTCAATTTCAGGCGGATCTAGGACACAATCACCAACAAAAAGATGTCTTTATTAAACATTGAGCACATCAACATTTTATCTTTACAACATCATCATTGAGACTTCTCAAGTAATGATAATCCACTCTTGAAATAACTTATCTTCAAGAACTAAATAACTTTTGACTCAACCTTCTAGAAGTAAACATATTCACTTATCTCTCCAAATTTACAAAACACTTATTGCTCCAAAATTACAAAAAAAAATCACCTTATCACTCCACACCATCACTTCAAAACTCTCAACATTCACTTATCACTCCAAATTTAAAAAATGAATCTTATTTCTCCACCAATATTACAAATCTCTTATCACCCCAAAAACAAATTACATTAAAAAAATCATCTTATCACTCCACTCTCTTATTATTCCAAAAAAAATACTTTATTTAAAAAACACATCTCCCCAAAATATATGAAATATCTTTTACATACCTCCCTTTTAAAACTTTCCATAAAATATTATTTTACAGTATTTTTAAAATATTCCTTTACACCCTCTTTTTTTTTTTAACATGAACTAATATATTCTGATATATAAAAATGTGGCCACTTAAATCTTCAAACCATAAACATCATGCCTTGAAAACAAAACGACTCGATTTTTGCCTTTGACTTCCACGCAGGCTATGCCACGGCTCTTTCACACGGTTGGATTTTTCGTTGACTTGGGCACATTACAGCAAGCAGTTGTCTATAATGAGACTTTTTGGAAGCCTTTCCGGTGGGCTTTTCCGGTCAAAATCCAGCAGCAATTTATTGGAATCGCAAGTTTGATAGCTAGTTTCTTCACAATCAAAGTGCCCCATGGGTTTTTAAGGGTGCTGAATCCAAATATGCAGTTAAAAAACTATTTTAACTGCAACAAATCAAGATTTAACCTCAATTTCCTCCGCTATATTCCGTCACCGGAATCTCCAAAAAGTCGCATTATAGACAACTCCTTACAGCAATCTCAAATTTACCTATCAATCAATCAAAACTGTAATATGCAAAAAAACCAAATATTTAATCATGTCAGATCAAACGGTTCATGGCACAACACGACAATCAATACAACTCCACAGCATTTAATAAATCATAGGCTCAAAAAATGTAGGATAGAGCCACAACTCGTCATCCTCGGTATCGCTCCAGATTTACAGGTGGCAGTTGGTGGGATCAGTGTAACGATTCTTCCCAGGCAGAGAGATCACACGCGATTGCATGAAAATATTGAATGTCGGTGCAGTTGTATATCTTCACTCTGTTTTTGAACTTGTATGCTTTGATTTGGCTTAACTTCCATGGAAATTTCTCTAACAACAATCCCAGGTCTCACTGTTTTGACGATCATTACTTCAGCAGGAGCTCAGTACAATTCCAACATCGTTTTCTACACCACGCTTGACACGACCTTCTGCTGGGCGCATTTTCTATCATTTGCACGATTTAGATGGGTGTTTTCCTTCAAGGCATTTGCCTTGACTTGTAGGATGATTCTTTTTTAAGCAAAAGTATTCAACGCCTTCCCAGTTTGAAGTAATCATCAATTACCAATCAGACTCTTTGTAGAAAGATTATTATTTGAGCAAATACTTTCCTCACGCTAGGAAGCAATAACATGTTTCTCCCTAATCGTGGCTGTAAATTTCCTCATTGTATGAAAGATTAAATCCCTATCCTATCAATTTTCACGTACAGAAGATAAAATGCTCACACAGAAACAAATTATACAATATGAAATTTTATTGGAATTCAGAAATTTGCATATACATCTATTGAAGGTCCGTCGCTCATTCCTGGGCCTAATTTACACCATTCAGATAGGCGTGCCATCCCTAGCCCTTCTATTCATTCCACACACTCCTCTCTACTGCCACACTTAATCTTTACCTCGCTGATGCCATAGGAAGGATATTCAATCAACTAATAAAACATTCATAAAATAAACAACAGATATATACACAAATTAGACATGGCAGAAAAGGCCTAAAAGCTTTACTGTATTATGTTCCTCACACTCTCAATGTAATGTACAAATAATAATAATAATAATACAAATAAATATATAAGGAAGTTTGTCTCATCTATCTTGGACATTATGGTTGAGCAAATATCTCAACCAAACACTAATATAGGAGTTTTACGAGTTAGAGAGAATCTCTCCACCAAGCCTAAAGTGACTCCTAACAATGAAGAACAAACTCAATCTAGAAAAGTAGGATTAAATCCAGTTTTCTTGATTTTAATTAATTTAATTGTTTTGGACTTAGAATTGTTTTCATCAAATCAGAGTGAGGCTTACAATTGTACTTGTTTATTTAAAGCCTCAGTTTTTTAGTACCATATTTTTTATGGATAGGTTGAATGCCTCATGGCATGTGCACATGTAACTTTTTACTATCTTAATAAAAAGTTGTGATTTCTCTGTTAGGAAAAATTAGAACTACCTTGTTTATGTTATTATCATGAAATAAATGCCAAAACAGAAATACTACAAGCATTAAAATCATTTATAATTTTATATTATGCATCAAAGAAATTTTGTATCTAATTCATTGGAAGCTTTGTGAATTTGCTTGTGCTAGGAATTTTGTACATTTCAGTATCTACTAATTATACTTGAATTGAAATGGAACTTTTGAGTGAACTGAAATCTTTTGATCTTGTGTAGATATTAATTTAACAAGAAGACAAGGTAGTCAAGTTGGGAGAAGAAACAATTATATGCTAGATTTAGGAGCAACAACAGATGTCATTCCTTTGAAAGTAATGAGATATTTAGGCCTTACTACCACTAGGGCATATAGAAATATATGTGCCATGGATTCTAAGAAAATTAGGATGGGAAGGGGAATAACTCCATATGTTTGTGATATTCAGTAATTCAAAACATGCATATATACAAAAGGAAGTGGCTACTTTCTTCACATTCCACGAGGAACTATTGTTCTTTCTTAAGACTATTCATTTCACATACCTATAAATTATGTACAACAACAACAAATATAAAGTATTATGTATCTAACATTCTCCACTTAATTTGAATGGGATTTTGTGAGTCCAAACATCACTTCGAGGAATGTGTACAAAAGGAAAATAAAATGTTTTCTTTCACTGAAGATATTTAGAAATATTGGTAAGGTTTGAAAATAAAAATAAAAACTATGAAATATGTAGCTTGGGGGCATAATGATAGTGATCCTGATTGGTTTGATGATGATGAGTTGTTCATTTCTCCCAACCCAATGGTAACTATCAATAGGCTGGTGGTTAGAATGAATGAACAAAATTTTCATTTGATTCTAATTAGAAGTAAAATTTTTGAGATTAAAGATAGGATCAACATGTTCAACCAACACCTTCAGAGATATAAGGTGATAACCATATTTTAAAGTGATTTTTTTTATGTTATAAGTTCACTTATGAATGTTTGCTTTTTTAACTTTTACATTATCTAATCGAAAAAACATTTGCTTTATTATATAAGATTTTTTTTTGCAGAGATCACACCACAACATAAGACACCATGAGTCAGCTTCAATGGCAGAGAGTTTCATACATGAGGATCTTGTACCAGAAGAGAAGCACACGGTGGCCATTCCAACAATGTTCACTAGTGCATGAGGTAAAGAAATGCTCTTTTTATTAATGAAATACTTGTAATAATAATAACAAAAATATCAATTTAACATTTCTTTCTTGTTATAGCTGATGATCTACCCCTCTTCTGGTAGTCCCAATGATGTTATGCATACACAAATATGTTGTCAAAAATAAAGAAAAAGAAAAAGAAATGATTGTACTAGTTATATCATTGGAAACATCACATGTCATATTATGAAAACATGTTTTTGATGATAAAATTTATTGATGAAGTATTTTGTGTCTATGATTAATGAATGAATTATTGAATGTTATGTGTTAATGAATAATTGCTATATGTTTATTTATATACACGACCTTGTTTCATATTATGTAAACATATTTTTTATGATAATATTTATTGAGATGAAATATTTTGTGGATCTACAAATGAATGAATGAATGTTTTCTATTTGTTTTTTATGTATCTTAATGTCTTATTTTCGACTATTTTCTATATAGTAGATAGATTGGGTAATAGAGAATTGAGAGTGATGTGGGGGGAGGGAGGGGCCATGAGAGCTTCCAACTTCACATGGTTGGTTGTGTTCCGTAGAGAATAAATTAGGATTTGCATGATATTGGTGCAAAAAACCCTTGATCCAACAGAGCAACAACAAAGTTAATATTGACTTCGTTGTTGCTTCGTTGAGTGGAGGGATGTTTACTCCAAGATTAAACTACTCCTATAGTTTATTCTCAAACTTGAGAGGGGTTCATTCAAGTATTCATCACGGGGGCTTCACTCAATGAACCTATGACATATCACGTGCATTCATAACATAATATATAATACCCTTAATTTGACTACATATTGGAAAATACTTCTATAAATTATATTATTTAACTCCCTACCAATATGAACCCAATACACCTTCTAATTAAAAAAAGAAAAGCCTACTTTCACTAGATATTGTAGGTATCTATTTTTCATTAGCATTTTATATACCCCTTTATATTTTTTCATTAACTTTGAGCTCCATTTTTGATACCCACCAATATAAAAACCCCTTACCCCTTATATATTCCCCAATATATTATGTCATTTTTTCTCTATATATATCCCCCAATATGAACCCACATGGTATAGTATTTCTCCCCTAGTGAATCCCCTGTTGTATTCATACACTCAAGTCTGTTAATTAGTATTTATTCATGTAATTAGATTTAATATTTGGTCAAGTTTAATCTAAGTTTACCTCATTGGTCTCATGAATATGTGTATGGAAACTAGCATCAATTTAGATGTTGAAGTGGAACAACTGTTGGAAGTAAATAGCTCAAGATGGTAACATTACATTTAGAATTGAAAGTAAGTTACTTTCAAGTTGATGCCTTTCTGCTTCATCATAATTCACTGCACTACTTACTATATTTGGAGTCATATGAGTAGTCGATCTTTGAACTGACTTACTATATTTGTAGTCATATGAGTAGCTAATATTTTAACTCACTTGACATTTCTTCTGTACTTTAAAGGGATTTTTCGTAAAAATTGGTAATTCCAACTTACACAGTTTTTAAGATTGGTAAGAACATATTGTCACCGATGGAGGAAGGTATGAGAAACGACAATTCAAAGGTGTATTATTTTTTTATTTGTCACTATCTAGTCAAAAGATGGAACATGCTTCATATCATGAGTAGCAAGATGAGGGATACATGTATTTGTGATCTTGTGGTGTTTCCCATTGCTTACATGCTCAATTTATATTTATTTAATACCTTCAACATAAATAATACACGCATTAAAATCATTTACAAATTTACAATACGCAACAAATAAATTTTGTATCTAATACATTGGAAGATTTGTGAACTTTCTTTCTCTAGGAATAAATTTGATTTGTACATTCTAGTATCTATTAATTCTAGGTTTTACAATACCTAAATTGAAATGGCACTTTTGAGTGAATTGCAATCTTATGATCTTGTGTAGATATTAATTTAATAAGGAGACAAGGGAGTCAAGTTGGGAGAAGCATTTAGAGTTGATGACACCAATTGAGGTGAGATAACAATATATTTATGTCATTGTATGCTTGGGATAGTTATCTTAATATATGATAACTAAGGTAAAAATATGTTTCATTTGTGATGCTAGTGCATTTATTTACTATGATTTGTTGTTTACAAAAAGAAAAAAACCATTCTTGGTTTCACTGAACTTAGTTGGAATTATAAATAGCCTCTCATGCCCATCACCCCTTTCAACACCTTCACCTTTATACATACATAGGAAAGGAACTGTTCACAACTTATACCTACTCCACCATCATACTAGATCTCGCCTTTAGACAACTGTAGGTACCTTCACTTGAAGAAATAGAGGCAATAAGTTTGCTTTAGATTGGACATAGACAAAATCCTTGTTATCTAGCATAAGTAAGATCTCTCTAAACCGGAAAGCAATAATCGACGAGTTATCTTGGTGGGCATATGTCCATTACTCACATCACTATCCTAAGCTCCCTCAATTAAGAGATGTTATTGTGGCATATCCCATAAACCCAACTACACCACCTATCACACCTACAATAAAACCCACACCTGCCTTCTCCCTATAACACTTAATTAAGGATAGTGGCAAGGAAAAGAGGAAAAATCCCATGTCATAATCATTCAACTATTACTTTGTTCGCACTGAATCATTTGTAGAAGTACATGAAGAAAGTATATACATTTTGTTTAACAAATCTATCCATCATGCACAATGCCTATTTATGCATGTACATACTATTACCAGTTTGAATAAATACATACCTCGCTTTGCATTAGTTCTTTCAAAAACCATTCCCTTTGGAGGTGATATGTTAGATGTAAATTTTATCTGTGTGGTGGATATAAAATCTTTGGATGAGAATAAAAAGGAGGTTTATTACTTGAATGGAGCACTTCTAATACATGTTGATGGAACTGGATTCATATCTAAACATTTGACTCCATAATGCCAAAAAAATGTATTTGAAGGAAAACATTTAAGCAATCACATTCTAGAGGCTTGCCCCTTGCTCATTCAATATCATCTTTTCTATAATGGATATACAGTCAGAGAAACATTTCTTGTTAACAAAATATTTCCATGTAAAATGATCCATTTTTAAGAGTTAGTGATCAAAGTTGAAAGAGATGAAAATTACGTTCATTACTTAAGTATCGACTACTTGGAAATATGAGGAATCAACTATGATTCTAGCATAATATTCCATTCAAGACGTTTAATTGCATTGCTTACTTATGGAGGGGTTCCAAAATATTTCTTCATTGAGCCTATAATCAATGTTATAGAAAAAATTTAGAATGAACTTAAAGATGAAACAAAATCTTGGAACCACATATGTCTTAAAATTTTATGATGACCACATATGTCTTAAAATTTTATGATGACCACATATGTCTTAAAATTTTATGATGTGGAATTCCTTTGTATGAGTGAATGCTTATTGAATTGACCGAAACCACCCCTAGGGTACTGTTGTGCCATACAACAACACCCCCATTTCATATCATTAAAATTCCAAAATTATAATGTGAAATGGGTCCCTTTTAATTTTTGTTCCAAATTGGTATCAATTTAGAGTTCTATTACAAAAGAGGCTCAAATAAAAGGAAACATTATTAAAAGGCCTTTTTAATAAAACCAATCGATAAACCCCAACATAAAACGATTTATCCTTATCATTGCGATAAAGTGATCGCAAGATCGCATATCGCAATGACAAAGAAGCTTAGGATAAGGGACATCTTGGTTTTCGCCGATGCGAAATCGCAATCGGATATCGGCAAAGCATAAAGTAACATGAGTAATGACCCTTGCTTTGAGGCAATGTGAAATCAGCAATCGGCAATCGGCGATAACACCTATAGTAGAAAGAAGCTCCCCCTCACCTGATGCGATGTGATATTGGCAATCGGCGACTTACCATGCTCTCATCCTAAGCGGCCCTACCAGCTATGCCCGACGCGATGCGATATCGCTATCGGCGACCGAGGATTCCAAACAAAACTAATGCAATAACTTAGCATTTCCCCGATGCTCGATTGCGTAAAGGGTAAAACAGCGCAGTTTTCAAAGTAACAGTCATAAAGGCAATTTAATATGATTTATTCGTAATTAAGGCCATATCCTTTGGAAAGCCGCTCATCCGCGTTCAAACCGCCAAATCACCCAAAGCATGCTTCAAATGAATCATTCGGCCATTAATCAAAGCAACTGCAATTAATGAGATTGACAGGCCGTAACGACCATTTAATGAGAATAACAGGCGTGAGATTTATCCACGGATTTGATCCTAACGCCGCCTTAAGTCGATTGATCGCTATGAATGCACCTAGATATATATACTTCATGTTTTTCAATTCATGTTATTGTTGCCTATGTTACGCCTATCTTTCACTCTGTGCAGAATTATTCCATAGAAACAGAAGAAAGTGGAATGGGAAAGAAATCCAAGAAAACTACAATGCCTATTGCTTCGCCAGCCGCAGGGCAAGTTGTCGCTGATCCAAGTGGAAAGAACAAAGGGCTTATATCAGATACAACATGCTTAGGACTCACCAGGACCACTTGGCAAGGGACTTATAATTTGATTGAAGCGGAAGGGCCAAAGGTGACCGGAATAGAAATTTCATGTGATAATACCAGCAAATCTGATGCCAATTTAAAAGACTTGGCTGACTCCTTTCTACACAGAATAGCGGCTCGGGAGCAAATTCTTCCTTACACGGATGTGGTAAGGTGGGCAATCCAAGAGCTCCCAATTATCAAAAGATTGTTTAACACTGCGGACGGGAGGATTTTCGGTTCATTTCGAGCCAAAGACCTAAGGCTAATGTATCACCTACCGCAAGAAGAGAAGAAATATAATGCTGCATTCTTGGAGAAATTTCGAGCAGAGAACGAGACCGAGTCTGAACCAATTCGAGGCTAGAGACAGAATCTAGCGAAACACAAGCATGAAACCTCGGGTAAGTACTCAGTTGACTCCCTATGTTCTCCTTACTGCTATGCTGGAATTATGATGTGTAGGCTATGGGGATTGCATGACTCTGCCAATTTTACCATAGAAATGGTTCCTCTGATGGAGGCAGCATGTAGTGGAGAAATTATGGATTGGGCGGTTATATTATCCGACAAGTTAGCCAAAGCCATCCTCGATTTCAGGTCTGACTATCGTGTCACAGAGAGGGTTATTCCGCCATTTTATTACAGTTCCTATGTTATGGATGTGTTGTGTTTTAATTCTGAGTCTCCTGTGCTGGGATGGAGGTGGACGTCGCAAGACCCCACACCCATTCACATATATTATCAAAAACTATGGAATACTAGTTATAAGCACCACCTGTACCAAATCTGCAACAGCTTTATGTTGCCAATTCATTATTCCATTTTTAAGAAGCCTGCCCCGAAGATTTCTGAGCAAGCAGGGGTGGATTTGACTGCAGTAGCAAGTTGGTTTGGGGAGGAGAAATTCACCTACATCAGAGTTTTTGGCAGTCAGGCCAGGCCACATGTGTTACCACTTTACATCCCCGATAAGCTACTTTCTAGGGAAGTAGCTTATCAAATCAGTGCTGAAGGGGTTACCCAGACCCTGAAAAGAGCTAAAAAACATGTTTGGCGTTCTTTTCCATTACGAATTGGAATGTATACCCTGCATGGCATTAAGCATGTAGAGAAGGAAGCTGGGAAAATGAATTTGCTTACTCTGACTACGCTGCTAAGTAGGCAGTATGATCCAAGGAAGATCGCTTATAATGCGCTCGACCAGGCCAAATTGGCCAAGGTCAAGCACAAGGAAGACAAGTTCGAAGATTTGTTTGCATTGGCCGAATCACTGTATCAAGTCAAGTCGCTTGCCAGGAATGTGTATAATGATGAAGGGCTAGTCTAATTTAACAGAATTAGAGAACAGAGGTTGCAAACTCTACCTCTGGACCTGTTAGCGACTGTTCCGACAACAACCAGGTCAAGCGAGTCTGAGCAGCGAGATAATACGCCACCTCCTACTACATAAAAGCAGCAGGAGGAAGCGCATAGCCAGAGGCAGGAGGTGACCCAGGAAAATGTGCAGCGACAAGAAGAAACCCAGGTGAAGAACCAAGAAGAGAGCAGCTCTAAGAATAACAATGATATACTAGTTGATCTGAATTTGCTCCAGCAATGGAAGCAATTCAGTACAATTATCGATAATCTAGAGTGCTCAAAAGATGATGAGGTTTCTAAAGAAGGTGATACATAGGAAGTGACATCGAAACCAGTTCCGGGCGAAACCAGCGGCCTACCCAAAACAAAAGAGCCAGAGATAATTCCTAAAGATCCAACGGGAGAAATCGTTTTGCAAATTGAAGAGATTCCCCCTCTAGATGTATTTTATAGCCCTTAACATAAAGCTATTTTAAAGCGACAGAGGAAAAGGAGAAGAGCTGATCAACCTTCCCCATTCCCTGAATTAACAGTAACAGGCAATGTTGTATGGAAAGAGGAATTTGACCCCTCCGATGACTTAACCAAGCTATCGCAATTCACTGGAGCATATTCAGTGGCAACCATTGATAAAGCATCGGAGGTAAGCAGTTTATTGAAAATCAAGGATCAGGACATCTCGTCGCTACAGGCGAGACTATCAGAAGTTCAGCAGAAGGTAGAGTAGGCGGAGAAAGAATTGCTAGTGCAGCAACAGAAAAATAATCAGCTGACCAAGCAATTATAAGAGCAAAAGCAGAGAATTGATGAAGGCGCAATCCAAAGGCAAAAGGAGCTATCGGCGGCACTCGAGCAGTTAAGAATATCAACTGAGGGAACAATGAAAGCAAAAGATGAGCAAATCACTCAATTGACCACTCAAATTGAACAAATGAAAAAGCTCCCTTAGATAGATGAGTTCAAAGTAGAAGCGCTCCAGTTAAATAAGGCATTGATTAATTAGGTTAAGCTACTATGTCAACAGATTACACAAGCAGAACCATTGTGCGAGTTGGTAGCATCCATAACCGAAAAGGTAGAAAAAGCAAGGACTGATTTGGATCAGGTCGAAGAAACACTGACAAACTTTATAGAGTGGCAGGATTCCGATATAGGCCGGGCAGCTAATCTACCGAGAATTCTAGAATCGCACAAAGAGATATTATTCACAGAATGGCAATCGCAACTAATGAAGGCAGAAAGAGCAATTTCCAGATGGCAGAAAGAGCAATTTCCAGATGCAAAACAATTAGTGGAAATTTGGTTGAATTAGTAAATAATACACTTTATTTATCTAATATAATTTCCCAATGTACTCCAGGTCAATTAAAAGCGGCGGATATGTTAGAGCACTCATGCTATCCGGAGCTGGAGAAAAACGCAAGATTGATCGCTGGAATTAACAGTCTGACATGGGATGCTTATTGGTTCTTCTAAATCAAGCCATACAGCCAAAGAACCGCCTTGAAGTGCCTAATAGATGCTGTCGAGTATATTATACCCGACATTCAGGATGCCACCTTCGCCGCCCAATTCAGTTTGCGCCTCAAGAAACCGCCAGAAGTAGAACCAATGCTTGCGATAAGCCAACTTAGGTTCAAGGGAAAACAACCTGAGGCATGACTCACTTTGCCGACTGCCAGATCGCCCCTGAGAGATAGACCGCATTTACTGATACCAATTCAGTAGGATTTTGTTTCATAGATCTTTTTAGCTTAGTAGTATTTATAGACCCTTTCATGCATTTAGAAAGGGTCGTAAAAAGTTTTGTATATGACTTAAACCCTGAAGTTGCACTATTGTACTTCAGGGATATTCTTTTATAAAACTTGACCAATTATTCTAAATTTGATGAGGAAGGCTTTTATGCAAATGTGCACTATTGTCATTTTTTGAAAGAATTTCTGTGTTGAAGAAGGAATTTTGAATAGCGATTGATATTTCGGATTGATCTACAACTCACATGGTACTATTATCTGCGTCTGTATTCATTTTCGTTATATGAATTGTTGTTTAAATCGCTCTTGCTATTATCAC
>APFE030488709.1:115162-166751 GCA_000404065.3 Pinus taeda
CTGCTTCGCCAGCCGCAGGGCAAGCTGTTGTTGATCCAAGCGGTAAGAACAAAGGGCTTATATCAGATACGACTTGCTTAGGACTTACTAGGGTCACTTGGCAAGGAACATATAATTTGATTGAAGCCGAAGAGCCAAAGGTGACCGGGATAGAAATCTCATGCGATAGTACCAGCAAATCTGAGGCCAATTTAAAAGACTTGGCCAACTCCTTTCTGCACAGAATAGCGGCCCGGGAGAAAATTCTCCCATATACGAATGTGGTAAGGTGGGCAATCCAAGAGCTCCCAATTACCAACAGATTGTTTAGCACTGCGGACGGGAGGATTTTCTGTTCTTTTCGAGCCGAAGATCTAAGGAAAATGTATCACCTACCAGCAGAAGAGAAAAAATATAACGTGGCATTCCTGGAGAAATTTCGAGCAGAGAACGAGACTGAGTCTGAACTAATTCGAGGCTGGAGACAAAATCCAGCAAAGCACAAGCATGAATCCTCGGGTAAGTACTCAGTCGACTCCCTATGTTCTCCTTACTGCTATGCTGGAATTATGTTGTGTAGGCTATGGGGATTGCATGACTTCACCAATTTTACCATAGAAATGGTCCCCTTAATGGAGGCGGCATGTAGTGGCGAAATTATGGATTGGGCAGTTATATTATCCGACAAGTTAGCCAAAGCCATTCTCGATTTCAGGTTTAACTCCCGCGTCATAGAAAGGTTCATTCCACCATTTTATTACAGCGCCTATGTGATGGATGTATTATGTTTTAATTCTGAGTTTGTTGTACTTGGATGGAGGTGGATGTCGCAAGACCCCACACCCATTCACATATATCATCAAAAGTTGTGGAAGACCAATTATAAGCACCCTCTTTATCAAATCTGCAACGGTTTTATGTTGCCAATTCATTACTCCATTTTTGATAAATCTGCCCCGAAGATTTCTGAGCAAGCAGGGGTAGATATGACTGCAGTAGCAAGTTGGTTTGGGGAGGAGAAATTCACCTACATCAGAGTTTTCGGCAGTCAGGCCAGGCCGCATGTGCTCCCACTTTACATCCCTGATAAGTTACTTGCCAGGGAAGTAGCTTATCAAATCAATGCTGATGGGGTTACTCAGACCCTGAAAAAAGCGAAAAAAACATGTTTGGCCCTCTTTTCCTTTACGAATTGGAATTTATACCCTGCATGATATCAAACATGCAGAGAAGGAAGCTGGGAAAATAAATTCGCTCACTCTGGCTACTCTGCCAAGCAGGCAGTATGATCCAAGGAAAATCGCTTACAATGCGCTCGACCAGGCCAAATTGGCCAAGGTCGAGCACAAAGAGGACAGATTCGAGGATTTGTTTGCATCGCTCGAATCGCTGTATCAAGTTAAGTCGCTTTCCAGAAATGTGTACAATGATGAAGGGCTAGTCGAATTTAACAGAATTAGAGAACAGAGGTTGCAAAGTCTGCCTCTAGACCTGTTAGCAACTAGTCCGACGACGAAAAAATCAAGCGAGCCTGAGCAACGCAGTAATACACCACCTCCTACAACATCAAAGTAGCAGGTGGAAGTGCATAATCAGAGGCAGGAAGACACCCAGGAAAATGTGCAGCAACAAGAAGAAACCCAGGCGAAAGCCCAAGAAGGGAGCAGCTCTAAAATTAATGATGATACACTGGTTGATCCGAATTTGCTCCAGAAATGGCAGCAATTTAGTACAATCATCAACAACCTAGAGTGCTCAAGAGATGATGAGGTTTCTAAAGAAGGCAACACGCAGGAAGCGACATCGAAACCAGTTGCGGGCGAAACCAGCGACCTACCCAAATCAAAAGAAACAGAGATAATTCCTAAAGATCTATCGAGCGAAGTCATTTTGCAAATTGAAGAGATTCCCCCTTTGGATGTATTTTATAGCCCTAAGCATAAAGCTGTTGTAAAGCGACAGAGGAAAAGGAGAAGAGCTGATCAACCTTCTCTATTCCCTGAATTAACAGTGACGGGCAATGTTGTGTGGAAAGAAGAATTCGACCCCTCCGATGACTTAACCAAGCTATCGCAATACGCTGGAGCATATTTGGCGGCGACCATTGATAAAGCATTGGAGGTGAGCAGTTTATTGAAAGCGAAGGATCAAGACATCTTTTTCGCTACAGGCGAAATTATCGGAAGTTCAGCAGAAGGCAGAGCAGGAATTGCTAGTGCAGCATCAAAACAATCATCAGCTGACTAAGCAATTATAAGAGGAGAAACAAAGGATTGACAAGGGCACAATCCAAAGACAAAAGGAACTATCAGCAGCATTGGAGCAATTAAGAATATCGACTGAGGGAACAATGAAAGCTAAAGATGAGCAAATCACTCAATTGTCCAATCAAATTGAGTAAATGAAAAAGCTCCCTCAGGTAGATGAGTTCAAAGCAGAAGCGCTTCAGTTAAATAAGGCATTGATTAATCAGGTTAAGCTCCTATTTCAGCAAATTACACAAGAATAACCATTGTGCGAGTTAGTAGCATCCATAAGCGAAAAAGTAGAAAAAGCAAGGACCGATTTGGATCAGGCCGAAGAAACACTGACAAATTTTATAGAATGGCAGGATTCCGATCAAGGCCAGGCGACTAATCTATCGAGAATTATGGAATCACACAAAGAAATATTATTCACAGAATGGCAATCACAGCTAATGAAGGCAGAAAGAGCGATTTTCAGATGCAAAGCAACCACTGGAAATTTGGTTGAATTAGTAAATAATATGCTTTATTTGTCTAATATGATTTCCCAATGTACTCCAGGTCAATTAACAACGACAAAGATGTTGGAGCATTCATGCTACCCGGAGCTGGAGAAAAACGGAAGATTAATCACTGGAATCAACAGTTTAACATGGGATGCTTATTGGTTCTTCTTAGTGAAGCCATACAGCCAAAGAGCCGCCTTAAAATGCCTCAGAGATTCTGTCAGGTATATCATACTCGACATTCAGGATGCCACCTTCGCTTCCCAATTCAGCTTGCGCCTCAGCAGACCGCCAGAAGTGGAGCCGATGCTTGCGATAAGCCAACCTAGGTTTAAAGGCAAACAACTTGAGTCATGATTCACATCGCCGACTGCCAGATCGCCCCAGAAAAATAGATCGCATTTACTGATGCCAATTTAGTAGGATTTTGTTTAATAGATTTTTTAGCTTAGTAGTATTTATAGACCCTTTCATGCATTTAGAAAGGGTCGTAAAGTTTTGTATATGACTTAAACCCTGAAGTTGCACTATTGTACTTCAGGGATGTTCTTTTATGAAACTGGACCAATTATTCTGAATTTAATGAGGAAGGTTTTTAATGAAAATGTGCACTATTGTCATTGTTTAAAAGCATTTCTGTGTTGAAGAAGGAATTTTGAATAGCGATTGATATTTCAGATTGATCTGCAGCTCACATGGTACTATTATCTGCGTCTGTACTCTTTCTTGTTATATGAATTATTGTTTAAATCGCTCTTGCTATTATCGCTTATATATATGTTCTTTTCGCAGCATCCTTTATGCATTCCACTATTGGTTGTCTATCGCATGCTTCTCTTTCAATCGTATATATGTATCGATGATATAAATGCAGTAATTTGTACTTATCGCTTCATTGTGACTATTCATATGAAGTAATCTTTGAATGATTGAATATCTCTTATTTATTTTACAGAGTCATCTACATGCATGTTAGATAGATAAAGATTATTTAACGCTGCATTCCGAATGAATAAGTTGTTCCCGGGATTAGTATTAGTTTCCCTATTTTTGTCAATAGAATAAGCTAGTCGCCTATCACCAAAGAAAACTATTCATCACCCATCCATCCCTTTTATTTTATTACCGGGAAACTGGTCCCGTTATCTCCAGTCAGAGCCACCATCCCAAACGGAAAAGGAGCTGTACTAAGGTCCGGACCAGGTGGTTATCCCCCAATGTTGTGGCAGCGATTTCCGAGGCCTCAACATTTCTGGCGCTAGAAGGAGGGCCATCCACTATGAATGGAGAGTAAGCAAACACCTACAAACCATTCAAAGAGTAATTCGACATCTCGTTCGAATTCTGAATCTCCAGTATCCAGACGAGACAAAGAGGAATCAACCACTACTGCTCAATTACATCATACTTCAGAACACTTAAGTCCGGAGTCCCCTGAAGTTCAATCCATCATCCAGAAACTTCAAGGCTTCTCAATTTCCCCTCCTAGATCTGAAGTATCACAAGGCAGACAGACTTCACAATTTCACTTACCCCCTCATCTTACCAGATTCCAAAGAGAAAAGCTAGGTATTGAACCACCTAAATTTCCTCTACCCGAAAGGAAAAGGATCAAGAAGACCGCTGAAGGTTATGGTAGCGAAACCCTTTCCCCATCTTCTTCCATTTCATCATCACCTGTGCGAAGTCATACACCCACTTCACCACTCCATATAGTTGTTCACCAAGGGGCTTCATCTCAAGCATCACAATCTTTTCAATCTGTACTTCCACCTCCACCTCAAGCACCTGGAATGCCACAAGCAATCGTTGGTAATCCGAAAATGGCCCAAAGACCATGGAGAAGTCCTGGTGCGGTTACCATGCCTGCACCTTTACATCCTTTACCTGATTACCCCGAAAAATGGTTACCCAAATTCAATCCAGATGCTGGAACTTCTGCAGAAGAGCATATTAACAATTTTATGTTGTCAGTCAATCTAAAAGGAGTCACTGAAGAAGATGTAGTAGTAAGATTGTTTCCCTATTCACTACAAGGATCTGTAGGGTCTTGGTATTTTTCCTTACCCTCTGGATCCATCACAAGTTGAAATATCTTCCAGGAACAGTTTCTCACCAAATACAGTGATGACAGATCCTTAGCTACACTTGTCCATGATCTTTCAAATTTAAGGATCGAGTCGAGAGAACCCATCAAGGAGTTCAACTCCAGATTTAACAAACTCTTGAACAAGATCCCCACTGATGATAAGCCAAGTGAACAAGTTAGAAGCGAGTGGTATATCACTGCTTTGCCTTCAAACATTAGCATATTTGTCGATGGGCCAAACAGCCTACATTGGCCGAAAACATGAAGGAAGCACTCGCTGTAGAAAAAAGTGTAATCGCCTTAGAAAAGAAAACTGCCTTGGAAGAAAGAAAATCTAAAAAAGTCTCCTTTAAAGACGACTCTAAGAAAAAGATCACTAAGGATCCATATGACATGGAGGGCCTTCAAAAAGTCCTTAAAACTATGTCGAACGAAATGGTTGAGATCAAGAAACAAGTATCAGAATCCTCAACGAAGAAACCATATAGGAATTTCAAGAAACCCGAGTCCAAACCTCCAAATGTTATATCATACGCAGACTCAGATCCTGAGGAAGAAACAGTTACACCATCCGAGGAAGAAGAAGAGGAAGTAGTTGAATGTCACGGGATGTGGGACTTTATACTCCCTAATTCCGATACTGACACTGAGCAAGAAGCCTTTCCTGTCACTACAAGGAGTAAAGGTACTCCCGAACCTATTCAAGCCAATCCAAAGAAAAGGAGCGTTGGAACCAATACTGCAAAGGAAAAGGTACCCGCTAGAAAGCCAGCCGCAACAGTATCTAACAATCAGCCATCATCTTCCACTACACCTTTGTCATCTAAAACATTGGTAGTTTCTGATTCGATGGATTATAACATTGTTGATGACATGAAGAAAACTAAGGCAAACATCACCATCACCATGTTTGAACTTAGTAAATTAAAACATCAACAAAAATTACTACTCAAAGAACTTAACGTTGTTCCTTCTTCACCTCTTCCCACCACTAAAGCTGCAAGCGACTCAGGACAACCCCCTGCCGGTAGAGTTGAGGCAAATGACACGATTCTGATTGGAGATAGATCAAACTCCCATACCCCTCCTTTCCTCTTGACTTATGAAATTTATAATCGAAATCTACACAACTGCTTAATTGATTCTAGGGCATCCTCAAATATAATGCCTGCTTCAGTTTGCTCTAAATTGAATATAGAACCCCAGAAGTCTTCTATTCACATTGTGCAGTTAGATAGAACTAAAGTTCAAGTTCTAGGGGAAATAAACTTTGTAATGATCAAGTTATCGGCAGATCCAAGAATAGTCCAAAGGATTGATATTCTAGTCGCCGATATACCTGAATTCTATGGGTTAATTTTAAGCAGGGATTGGTCAGAAAAACTCCATGGGTATATCTCCACCAATTGGTCACATATGTGGCTCCCCTATAAGGGCAAGCCCAATCAAATAAAGATTGATCAGGAGAAACATATGACCCACACTGTTACAGAATTTGAACAAGAAAATCAACCAGTCGCATTCAACAACAATATCCTAGGAAATTATTCTTCCGAGTCATTTTGCGGCAATTATATTGCCCAACCATCTCCTTTCTCAGTCAACAATTTCGCATCACAAATTGAAAACTTTTCACAGACCGACAGGTCTAAATGCGTTAATGTTACTGAGAATGTTGTAACAAAAATTGTAGATAATTCATTATTTTGGTATTTATATTTTGATGGATCTAAGTCCAGTGAAGGATCAGGAGCAGGATGTATTTTGGTCAGCCCGCAAGGAGAAAAAACTATGCTGTCCTGTAGATTAGAATTTGAATGCACCAATAACACAGCAGAGTACGAAGCGCTAGTCCAAGGACTATACAAAGCGATCGGCCTCAAAGTTCAATACTTAAAGGTCTTTGGCGACTTTGAGATTATCGTTAAACAGGTAAGGAATACAATTCATTGTCTTTCGAACCATCTTAAGCATTATCAATTGCTGGTACAAGAGCTCACTTCCCAATTTTTAGCATTCAATATTTCTTCCATTCCCAGGGCGCAGAATTCCGCAGTCGATTTGCTAGCCAATGTCGCTTCCAAACTGCTCCCTTCCGAAGACTATAGTCCAGATAGGTTTTAGTAGAATTACTTTTTAGGCCATCCATTCCTGACAATGTAACCAATTGGAGAGTGTTTAACCACGATGATGACATTTTACAATTTCTAACCTTTGAAAAATCCTATGACAATCAAATCATTGAGGAAGATGAGCACGATACTCAAATGCAAGGTAAACATGAGGAAAACTCAATCCCTAAGCGAGTAGTGAAGCTTGAAGATCTTTACGATATTAAAGACAGGTTCAAACCTGTGTCTAATACAAAGCTTCAGAGCTCTACCTTAAGGTTTGAATTAATAAACCTTGGCACCGAACAAAATCCTCAAAACATTAATTTAGGATTAAGACTTTCCATAGAGGAAAAGGAAGAATTTATTAGTCTGTTACGAAAGAATAAACATGTTTTCGCTTGGAGATATGATGATCTAAAAACATATGACACATCTATTATTCAACACACTATCCCAATGCTTCCCGAACAGAAACCAATTCAACAAAAGTTGAGGAAAATACATCCAAACCTAGAGGGTCAAATAAAGTCGGAACTCAACAAACTCTTGAAAGCCAAGATTATTTTTCACGTACGACACTCGAATTGGGTCTCCAATATGGTACCAGGTAGAAAGAAGAATGGCGACATAAGGATTTGTATTGATTTTAGGAACTTAAATAAGGAAAGTCTAAAAGATAATTTCCCATTACCCACTATGGAGTAGATACTCCAATCAGTGGCTGGTTCAGAGTTAATGTCCTTCTTGGACGGGTTTTCAGGGTATAACCAAATTCTGGTTCACCTCGATGACCGACTCAAAACCACATTCAGAACAAAGTGGGGAACATATACATATCAGAAAATGCCTTTCGGACTTATTAATGCAGGAGCCACTTTCCAAAGGGTGATGGATATCGCTTTCAAAGGGTTAATTAATAGAACAATAGTTGTCTATTTAGATGATATTACTGTATTTTCAAGAGAGAGATCCAATCACTTGCATGATTTGAATCATATCTTCCAACGCTGTAAGAAATACGGTATTTCTCTAAACCCTAAGAAATCTTTCTTCGCTCTTGATCAAGGTAAGCTCCTAGGCTTTATTGTATCTAAATATGGCATCTATGTCGACCCAGACAGGATTAACGAAATTTCCGAAATCCCTTTTCCTCATAATAAGAAATCCATGCAGTCATTCTTAGGCCAAATTAATTTTGTAAAAAGATTCGTTCCAGATTTTTCTCAAATTATTTTACCACTTCAAACTATGATTAAGAAAAATTCAGTCTTCAAATGGGGAGTGCCAAAAAAGGAAGCATTTGAACTAATCAAGAAGTCAATAATCAATGCCCCAGCTCTAAATACCCAAAATTTTTCTAATCATTTTACATTGTATACCATCGCATTTGATTCCTCTTACGCTGTAGTACTTACACAGATCAATGATCACAATTTGGAAGCGTCAATTTCATTCTATAGCTCAAATCTTCAAGGTGCAGAATTAAACTATTCTGAAGTAGAAAAACAAGCCTTTGTTGTATATAAAGCGGTTAAACATTACAGACCCTTCCTATTGAAAGCCCATACAAAGGTTATAGTTCCTTTCTCCTCAGTTAGACAACTGTTAATCCAGAGAGAACTGGGAGAAAAAAGGGCAAATTGGGTAACAGCGCTTCAGGAATATGACCTAGAAATCAAGCCAGCAAAGATTGTTAGAGGTCAAGGTTTTTGCAGGTTATTGGCAGGCGCGTCCAACATTCTGGAATCAAGCGATACAAATCAACCTCAAACCATTAACCAGATAAGTACCATTGACTCTGAATCACAATATGCCGATTTAATATTTTACTTGAAAAATGGATATGCACCTCTCAACCTGTCCTACAAAAATAAAAGGGCCATAAGATTGAAAGCAAAAATTTTTACCATTATTGATGATGTTCTTTTTAGGCAAAATTATGATTCCGTTTTACTAAGATGCCTTGAAAAACAGGAAGCACAAAGGGTCTTGCAGGAATTACATGACGGACCAGCGAGAGGCCACTTCGGAGCTGATACAACAGCTCACAAAGTCATCCATGCTGGATATTACTGGCCCACTCTGTTTAGAGATGCTCATGAATATGTGAGGAAATGCCCAAGTTGTCAAACTTCAAGTGGAAGACTAAAGAAATTAGCCTTTCCTCTGCAACTGGTCAACATTGAACAGCCATTTGAGCAATGGGGATTGGACATTATTGGAGAAATTACTCCTAATTCTTCCAAATAGCACAAGTATATCCTTACTGCTACCAATTAGTTTACCAAGTGGGTTGAAGCAATTCTGCTAAAGACAACAAACTCTGAAGCCATCATTGAATTCATAGATCAATTCATCATTACCAGGTTTGGTGTCCCGAATGCTCTTGTTTTTGATAATGCATCTTACTTTTCAGCTATGTTTGATTTCACAATCAAAAGAGGTTTCAAGCTCAAATATTCTGCTAACTGTTATCCTCAGGGTAACGGTTTGGCAGAATCTACAAACAAAAACCTTATTAAAATTATCAAGCGAACTATCGAACAAAATCACAAGAACTGGCACAAATCTTTAATATTTGCATTATGGGTTGAAAGGATAACACAAAAGGCTTCTATAGGTTCTTCCCCATTTAAACTCGTTTATGGAAAAGAAGCTGTGCTACCAACAAATCTTATTCTTCCCTCTCTAGCTCTAGTTCAATTTATTGAAGAAAATCCTTCTTCTTCTTTACAACTTAGGCATGACCAAATCTTGAAATTAGAAGAAGAAAGAGAAAAAGCCAAGATTATTCATGCAAAACATCAGCAAATCATCAAGTCATCATTTGATTCAATCTCATCTCGTTCTAAGCAATTTCAAGTTGGTGATTTAGTCCTGAAATGGGACAAAGCCCATGAAGATAAAGGGAAACACACCAAATTCCAGAAAATGTGGCTTGGACCGTTTCAGATCTGTGAAAAGATAGGCCATTCGACCTTCATGCTACAAGATTTTTCAGGGTTGAGAGATTCTCTCCCTGTTAATGGCCTAATCTTAAAAAAAAAATTCAACTGAGGAGGTAACCCCTTCTCCTTTTAATAGTATTTTTATAGTTTGTAGCAAAATTAGAAAATAAAACTGTAAGGCATTTTCTATTTGACCTTTGCTGTATTCAAAGAGTTTCTCGAAAACAAGCAATGCGATATTTACTTTTAATAAACAAAAGGAATAATTTCTAGGAAATTAGTTATAATTGCATTCTGAAACTACAATACAATCCTATTGAACTCCTCTTGAAGTTTATAAATCTTGTAAATCTTTTTAGATTTTTCAAATTGGTTATAAAAGGTTATCAATATTAAAATAGAAGCTAATCCAAATTCAGCATCTCAAACTCTTACCTTGTCATCCATCCTATCTTAAGGAGGAAAATTGTCTATCCCATTTACCCAAGTTCATGATGATTCAGGGTGTAATTCCAAGAATAATAGATATAAAAGTTGAGAGATCTTATTACAATCCTGCTTACCATGTTCATAGGAAAATAGTTTAGCTGACATTACCAATATTGCATACCAAAACAGGGTAATGGCTTCAATTGTAAGACAAGGGGTCTCATCATGAGCCAGCTTGTTCAGTTAGATTACTACCAGTGAATGGCATTGTCAATTAACTGGCTACCACACCAGGGCAATGACTTTTTATCTTACAAAATAGCAAAAAATGAAAACAAATGTGAAAAAACATGTTTTTGAATTCATTATATTAATCATGTTCTGAAGTGAATGGGACAATAGACAACCATATGGTTTAAAGGTATCCCTGCCGAAACTATGGATGTTTGCTGGCAGCAGAGGCTCTACCTGTGATGAAGAGAGTTAATTTTACTAGCTAATTTGGAAAAAATTCTCTGCTTTATCAATATCAACCATCAAATGCCAATTTAGGATCTAGAATGTCTTTATTTTTAACAAAAGAGGAAATTAGCGAAGAAAGTTTTGTTTTGTCTGGAATGCAACTATACCTAGTTATATTAGAAATTTCCATTTTGAATAGAATTTCTATTTTGAAAAAGTATAAGTATTTCTACACTTTTCAGAGATAACTGTTTCTTCCAACGAATCGCCAATTGTTGTGACATACAACAACCCCCCATTTCATATCATTACTATTCCAAAATTGTAATGTGAAATGGGTCCGTTTTAATTTTTATTCCAAATTGGTATCAATTTAGAGTTCTATTTCAAAAAAAGGCTCGAATAAAAGGAAACATTATTAAAAGACCTTTTTAAATAAAACCAATCAAAAATCCCAATATAAAGCGATTTATCTTTATCATTGCGATAAAGCGATCGCATATCGCAATGACAAAGAAAGAACAACTAAAGGGACATCTTGGTTTTCACCGATGCAAAATCGCAATCGGATATCGGCAAAGCATAAAGTAACATGAGTAATGACCCTTGCTTGGATGCGATGTGAAATCGGCAATCGGCAATTGGTGATAACACTTATAGTGCAAAGAAGCTCCCCCTCACCCGATGTGATGCGATATCGCTATCGGTGATCGACGACTTACCATGCCCTCATCCTAAGAGGCCCTACCAGCTATGCCCGACACGATGCGATAACGCTATCGGCGATCGGGGATTCCAAACAAAACCAATGCAATAACTTAGCATTTCCCCGATGCCCGATTGCGTAAAGGGTAAAAAGCACAGTTTTCAAAGTAACAGTCATAAAGGCAGTTTAATATGATTTATTCGTAATTAAGGCCATATCCTTTGGAAAGCCGCTCATCCGCGTTCAAACCTCCAAATCACCAAAAGCATGCTTCAAATAAATCATTCAGCCATTAATCGAAGCAACTGGAATTAATGAGATTGACAGGCCGTAACGACCATTTAATGAGAATAACAGGCTTGAGATCTATCCACGGATTTGATCCTAAGGCCACCTTAAGTCGATTGATCGCTATAAATGCACCTAGATATATATATGCTTCATTTTGTTCAATTCATGTTATTGTTGCCTGTGTTACGCCTATCTTTCACTCTGTGCAGAATTCTTCCATAGAGACAGAAGAAAGTGGAATGGGAAAGAAATCCAAGAAGACTACAATGCCTACTGCTCCGCCAGCCGCAGGGAAAGCTGTCATTGATCCAAGTGGAAAGAACAAAGGGCTTATATCAGATACAACGCGCTTAGGACTTACCAGGATCACTTGGCAAGGGACGTATAATTTGATTGAAGTAGAAGAGCCAAAGGTGACTAGGATAGAAGTCTCATGCGATAATACCAGCAAATCCGACGCCAATTTAAAAGACTTGGCCGACTCCTTTCTGCACAGAACAGCAGCCCGGGAGCAAGTTCTCCCATACACAGATGTGGTAAGATGGGCAATCCAAGAGCTCCCAATTATCAACAGATTATTTAACACTGCAGACGGGAGGATTTTCGGTTCGTTTCGAGCCGAATACCTAAGGCTAATGTATCACCTACCGCCAGAAGAGAAAAAATATAATGCGACATTTTTGGAGAAATTTCGAGCAGAGAATGAGACCGAGTCTGAACCAATTCGAGGCTGGAGACAGAATCCAGCGAAACACAAGCATGAAACCTCGGGTAAGTACTCAGTTGACTCCCTATGTTCTCCTTACTGCTATGCTAGAATTATGATGTGTAGGTTATGGGGATTGCATGACTCTGCCAATTTCACCATAGAAATGGTCCCCTTAATGGAGGCGGCATGTAGTGGAGAAATTATGGATTGGGCGGTTATATTATCAGACAAGTTAGCCAAAGCCATTCTCGATTTCAGGTCTGACTTTCGCGTCACAGAGAGGGTTATTCCGCCATTCTATTACAGTGCCTATGTGATGGATGTGTTGTGTTTTAATTCTGAATTTCCTGTACTGGGATGGAGGTGGACGTCGCAAGACCCCACACCCATTCATATATATTATCAAAAATTGTGGAAGACTAATTATAAGCACCACCTTTATCAAATCTGCAACGCTTTTATGTTGCCAATTCATTATTCTATTTTTGATAAGCCTGCCCTGAAGATTTCTGAGCAAGCAAGGGTAGATTTGACCGCAATAGAAAGTTGGTTTGGGGAGGAGAAATTCACCTACATCAGAGTTTTTGGCTGTCAGGCCAGGCCACATGTGCTACCACTTTACATCCTCGATAAGTTACTTGCCAGGGAAGTAGCCTATCAAATCAATGCTGATGGGGTTACTCAGACGCTGAAAAGAGCGAAAAAACATGTTTGGCCCTCTTTTCCTTTAAGAATTGGAATTTATACCCTGCATGATATCAAACATGCAGAGAAGGAAGCTGGGAAAATGAATTTGCTTACTCTGGCTACTCTGCCAAGAAGGCAGTATGATCCGAGGAAGATCGCTTACAATGCCCTCGACCAGGCCAAATTGGCCAAGGTCGAGCACAAAGAAGACAGATTCGAGGATTTGTTTGCATCGGCCGAATCGTTGTATCAAGTTAAGTTGATTGCCAGAAATGTGTATAACGATGAAGGGCTAGTCGAATTTAACAGAATTAGAGAACAGACGTTGCAAACTCTGCCTCTAGACCTGTTAGCGACTGTCCCAACAACAACAAGATCAAGCAAGCCTGAGCAGCTAAGTAATATGACTCCTTCTACTACATCAAAACAGCAGGAGGAAGCACATAGCCAGAGGCAGGAAGTAACCCAGGAAAATGTGCAGCGACTAGAAGAAACCCAGGCGAAAGCCCAAGAAGAGAGCACCTCTAAAAATAATAATGATATACTAGTTGATCCGAATTTGCTGCAGCAATGGCAGCAATTCAGTACAATCATCAGCAACCT
Organism: Pinus taeda; assembly: GCA_000404065.3. Taxonomy (NCBI): domain Eukaryota; kingdom Viridiplantae; phylum Streptophyta; class Pinopsida; order Pinales; family Pinaceae; genus Pinus; species Pinus taeda. The sequence goes on from APFE030488709.1 coordinate 128,932, forward strand.
AGAGTGCTCAAAAGATGATGAGGTTTCTAAAGAAGGCAACACGCAAGAAGCGACATCGAAACCGGTTTCGGACGAAACCAGCGGCCTACCCAAATCAAAAGATCCAGAGATAATTCCTAAAGATCCATCGAGTGAAATCATTTTTCAAATTGAAGAGATTCCCCCTTTGGATGTATTTTATAGCCCTAAGAATAAAGCTGTTGTAAAGCGACAGAGGAAAAGGAGAAGAGCTGATCAACCTTCCCTATTCCCTGAATTAACAATGATGGGCAATGTTGTATGGAAAGAAGAATTCGACCCCTCCGATGACTTAACCAAGCTATCACAATTTGCTGGAGCATATTCGGCGGCGACCATTGATAAAGCATCGGAGGTGAGCAATTTATTAAAAGCCAAGGATCAGGACATCTCTTCGCTACAGGTGAAATTATGGGAAGTTCAGCAGAAAGCAGAGCAGGCGGAACAAGAATTGCTAGTGCAGCAACAGAACAATAATCAGCTGACTAAGCAATTACAAGAGGAAAAGCAAAGGATTGATGAAGGCGCAATCCAAAGACAAAGGGAGCTATTGGCTGCATTAGAGAAATTGAGAATATCGACTGAGGGAACATTGAAAGCAAAAGATGAACAAATCGCTCAATTGACCACTCAAATTGAGCAAATGAAAAAGCTCCCTCAGATAGATGAATTCAAGGCAGAAGCGCTTCAGTTAAATAAGGCATTAATTAATCAAGTTAAGCTATTATGTTAGCAGATTACACAAGCAGAACCATTGTGCGAGTTGGTAGCATCCATAAGCGAAAAGGTAGACAAAGCAAGGACCGATTTGGATCAGGCCGAAGAAACACTGACAAACTTTATAGAATGGCAGGATTCCGATGTAGGCCAGGCGGCTAATCTACCTAGAATTCTGGAATCGCACAAAGAAATATTATTCATAGAATGGCAATCACAACTAATGAAGGCAGAAAGAGCAATTTCCAGATGCAAAACAACCACTGGAAATTTGATTGAATTAGTAAATAATACGCTTTATTTGTCTAATATGATTTCCCAATGTACTCCAGGTCAATTAACAGCGACAAATATGTTGGAGCACTCTTGCTATACGGAGCTGGAGAAAAACGGAAGATTGATCGCTGGAATTAACAGTTTAACATGGGATGCTTATTGGTTCTTCTTAATCAAGCCATACAGCCAAAGAGCCACCTTGAAATGCCTCATGGATGCTGTCGGGTATATCATACCCGACATTCAGGATGCCACCTTCATTGCCCAATTCAGTTTGCGCCTCAACAGACCACCAGAAGTGGAGCCGATGCTTGCGATTACCCAGCTCAGGTTTAAGGGCAAACAACCTGAGTCATGACTCACATCGTCGACTGCCAGACCGCCTCTGAGAAATAGATCGCATTTACTGATACCGATTTAGTAGGATTTTGTTTCATAGATTTTTTTTTAGCTTAGTAGTATTTATAGACCCTTTCATGCATTTAGAAAGGGTCGTAAAAGTTTTGTATATGACTTAAATCCTGAAGTTGCACTATTGTACTTCAGGGATATATTTTTTATGAAACTTGACCAATTATTCTGAATTTAATGAGGAAGGCTTTTATGCAAATGTGCACTATTGTCATTGTTTGAAAGCATTTCTGTGCTGAAGAAGGAATTTTGAATAGCGATTGATATTTCGGATTGATCTGCAGCTCACATGGTACTATTATCTACGTCTGTACTCATTTTCGTTATATAAATTGTTGTTTAAATCGCTCTTGCTATTATCGCTTATATATATATGTGTGTTTTTCACAGCATTCCTTATGCATTCCACTATTGGTTGTTTATCGCATGCTTCCCTTTCAATCGTATATATGTATCGATGATATAAACAGTGAATGCAGTAATTTGTATTTATCGCTTCATTGTGACTATTCACATGAAGTAATCTTTGAATGATTGAACGTCTCTTATTTAATTTACAGAGTCATCTATATGCCTGTTAGATAGATAAAGATTATTTAACGCTGCATTCCTAATGAATAAGTTGTTCCTGGGATTAGTATTAGTTTCCCTATTTTCGTCAATAGAATAAGCTAGTCGCCTATCACTTAAGCAATCTATTCATCACCCATCCATCCCTTTTATTTCATTATCGGGAAACTGGTCCTGTTATCTCCAGTCAAAGCCACCATTCCAAATGGAAAAGGAGCTGTACTAAGGTCCAGACCGGGTGGTTATCCCCCAATGTTGTGGCAGCGATTTCCGAGGCCTCAACAGGTACCATAAATGAAATGTGAAGCAACGACCTTAAAATAGGTATCTGACATAAGCATATGCTTCTACGTCGATGCATGGGAAGATATATGGCTAGCTATAGACATAGAGCCAATTTGATTTTACCCAGACCGAAGTCATTAGTTAGTCCCCTGGTGTCGATAGGAAAGAGAGAGGAAAATTTTATAAGCCCACCAACTAGTGAAAGATTCCCATGCTAATGCTAAAATACCTTAATAATTAAATATAAGGTTATTATATGTGTTGCATTTGTGGTATCTTTATGTGTTTCATTTCACATGGTATTCAAACATTTATGATCATTCGATGTCCATGACTTGTATCTATTTCACTTAAATGAATAAACTTATCTATGTGAAGTAATTTCTGGCTCTGTTTGATCCTCGATGACTCAATCATAAAATACAAGTTCTTAGGGACCTCTTGATCAACTCAGAGCTTTATTGAAGTATTTATTCTCTATTTCCATTATTGGCGTACTTTTTATCTATGATTACTCATATTTCACATTTAGAGTATGGTTTTCACTTTTTATTTTTATTGTTTATTTATCTTAATGTCCTACTTTCAACCATTTCCTATATAGTAGATAGATTGGGTACTGGGGAATTGAGAGTGATGTGGGAGGGGAGGGGGGGCGGCAGCATGGGAACTTCCACTTACATGTGGGTTCCCCTGTTTAGTAGATAATAAATTAGGAATTGGATAATCTTGGAGGAAAAACCCTCCATCCAATAGAGCAACAACAAATTCAATATTGACTTCGTTGTTGCTTTGTCAAGTGGAGGGAGGTTTGCTCCAAGATTAAACTACTCCAATAATTTATTCTCGAAGCCGAGAGGATATCATTCAAGTATTAATTCACTAAATTCCTTTCAAATAGTATTTATTAATGCAATTAAATTTAATATTTGGTCAAATTTAATCGAAGGTTTCCTCATTGGTCTCATGAATATGTGTAGGACAACTAGTATCAATTTAGATATTCAAGTTGATGCCTTTTTGCTTCTGCATAATGCACTGCAATACTTAATGTATTTGTGTCATATGAGTGGTATATATTTGAACTAAATTTACATTTATTTTGTATTTTAAAGGGGTTTTTTGTATAACCTAGTAATTCCAACTTACAAAGTTCTTCAGATTGGCAAGAACACACTGCCACATATGGAAGAAGGTATGAGAAACGATAATTCAAAGGTGTATTATATGTTTTTATTTGTCACTATATAGTTAGAAGTGATGGAACAAGGTTGATATCATGAGTAGCAAGATGAGGGATACATGTAGTTGTGATCTTGTGGTGTTTCCCATTGCTTACATGTTCAATTTCTATTTATTTGATACCTTCAATAGAAATACTATAAGCATTAAAATCATTTACAATTTTATATTACATAACAAATAACTTTTGTATCTAATACATTGAATTCTTTGTGAACTTACTTTCTCTAGGAAGAAATTTAATTTTCACATTTGAATACCTACAGATTCTAGGCTTTACAATACCTGAATTGAATTGGCACTTTTGAGTGAATTTCAATCTTCTGATCTTGTGTAGATATTAATTTAACAAGAAGACAAGGGAGTCAAGTTTGGAGAAGCGTTTATAATTGATGACACCAATTGAGGTGTGATAACACTAGATAGTTCATTGTATGATTTGGTTAGTCATCTTAATATAAATGGCATTCTTTAGAGATTCAATATATATAAAGATTCTTCCCATTTATAGAATAATCTATTCTCTTTTCGCTAGTTCTCAAAATGTTTCTTCTCAAGAATTTTTCCTTTCGATATTTTTCATGTTGGAAAAAAGAAATATGATAAGAATTCTTTAAGTCTATATCATTATAGCATATAGATCCAGGCACATTCTAGGCTCACTTCCAATATAGGTACCATCAAGCTATAACAAAGGTATCGATCCACCAAGGTACCATTTAGGTTATCTACCAAGGTACCCACTCAACTCATCAACGATCTAAGTGTCATTTGTATGTATGTACACAAACACCCATATATAATAATATATATATATAGATAGAGATAGATAGAAGAGAATGAGATTAACTTTATAAAACAAGGCTATCATATAAGCACAATGAGAGCATCTAGGGTAATCAAAACCTTAAATAACAAATTAAACTTTAGATATTCAAGACCTAGTAAGGGTCACAATCATAGAGTAAGTAATCAACTTGGGTTACACTTTCATTCCCTAGAAAATTATGAGCCACGATCAAGAGTGAAGTGTTTATGGAGTTATTACTAGGATGATTTGGAGGGGGATGTTTTAATTCTAAATCGAGAGAAAGAGTGAAGTGTCTCTAGAGTGATAAGGATAGAATGGAGCAGAGTAGATTTTTATTTAGTGGTAAAGAAGGAGAATGAAAATGATGAGGATACAAACAAAAGATTATGGAAGGTGATGTGGAAGCGGAGGATGACGTGAGGTGGGTGAGCTAGCTTGCTTGCTACTCACTCATGTACCATCACGAATGGTTTCAACAGAAACCCTTTTCTACCCTCCTGGGCTTCCGCGATGGTAAGCGATTTTCCCTTGACTGGTAGCGAGGAAGATTTAAGCCATATATATCCCAAACAATTGTTTTGGGAGACCAGCTCTTGGGGGCTCCTCCTAACATAAACTTTGATTTCTTTATAATTTGGAGTTTGGATATGGACACTTCTCAGTCAAAAATCATAGTGATGTTCTTGAAATAAGCACACTTTTTAACCCTCTGCTGGTGTTGGGTGGTCCACCCTTCATTTTATTCATATAATAATTGCTCCAATTTATAGGCCTGAAATGTTAGGCTACTTTGAATATATAGCATAAAACTTTTATGAAGGATTTTAACCATACTTTGGCTTCTTCTTTTTTTCTAAATAAAATTACTCTATTAACATTAAAGGGGTAAAATTACATCTTGACCGTAGTAAAAAACAACTGCCCTGAAGGAGAGGCAGAGAATATCAGAAACACTGCCCATGATAGAGAAATTAGTCGAGATCTAGTTATCAAATCCCACGTAGGGGAACAAGTGTTGACCTTCTTGAAATTACAGAGCTTACAAAAATACACAAAAACTTGCATTTTGAACCATAACTTGCAGAGATGAACCCACATATCAGCTTGAACAAAAACTTTCCCACTATTATGGGCCACAGGACATGAAACAAAGGCAACAGTGAGCGAACTAATCATTTGGAGGCTCTTCCACAATTCTGCACCAACCAGAATCAGGCAGATCCCTTGCATGAGTAGCATTAGATACAAAAGGACCAGGATCCATCGGCGCCATCACCACGTCAAGAATTGCGATTTTGAGCCTCGGAAACCTGTAAAGAAAATGGATTCCGCACAGAGATAGAGCCAGGGCCCTCCTGATGAGAGCTTGACTCTCCCATTTGGGCATCCTCATGAAAGAACACCGAAATGTGAGTTGTAATACTTGGGCAATTCAGAGAGCAGTTGAAGGTGAAAATCACAGAGCCAAATGAGGGAGAAGACATGGAGTCTAGAGGACAGGGCTTAGGGTAATGGATGGGAAGATGAAGACGTCCTCTCCCACTACGAGTGTGAGGGTAATGGCCGGCTATGAATTCACTGGAGAGGGAGGGAGAATTGGAGGATGGGCTAAAAGGCGCACGCCGAGGAGTACCTCTGTGGCACCTCATTTGATGGCGAAGACGGGACATAGCGAAAACAGTAGCAGCCATATGAACACAAGGTCGAGCAACCACGATGGAAGAGCACGGGCGAATCAGATAGTCATCCAAACGAGGGCCAGAGGCCCTAGAGAGAAACCAGGGAATTGACAGAGGCAGCTCCTAAGGACTTCCAAAGCATAGCTTCAGCTTAGTCACCCCTTTCAATTCACAAGAGCCAGCACCATATAGACCATAACTAGAATGACAAAGCAACAAAGGCTCCATAGCAATCCCATGGCTGAGCCTACATTTATCACACTCAGTCCTGCCTCGATTAGCACTTGCTATTACTATGGCATTGAAGAGAGCTGAGGTCCGGCGCAGTCCAGAGCGTGCGAATGCGATAAACATATCGAAGGACAGGCTGGGAGGATCAGAGCCACTTGAGGTGAAGCAAATGAATGTTGTAATCCTCAAATGCCAAGGTTCTTCCTTCAGCTAGCATTTATCTGTGCAGTACTGGGTAGGCAAGTGTCGTCCCACCTTGTCGCACCCCTGTCACACACACACACACACACATATATTGTATTTTTATTTTTGAAATACATAATCAAAAGTGGTTACAACACATCCCATGATGGATTAACACTATTAAACCACATTGTTTTTAAAGAAACAATTATATTATATTCATTTAGCTGGAAAATGGGTCGGAGCCCTTACATCTAAAGATAATTATTCTTCTTCCATAGACCAGGACTACACATAAAGCATTCTAATTCTACATTTTCTTTTCCATTCAAGGATTCTTACATCATTCATTGTATATATTCACTGAGAAACTTCCCAAAATTCAGCAAAGAAACATAGCATTCAACTAATCTATATTTCCTAGTCACTTGCTATATTTTCCACTTTTTCTCTAGTTGCTTTCTCATTTCCACCACTTCATACTTTTTCTTAGTAGAATATAGCATATTCTAATCCTAGGGATCGCCAATATGTATTTCTTCACCAGTGTTTGAAGGGTGGGGGGGGGGTTCACTAAGTCCATAGACTTCTTTCAAAACACTGATACTCACCAGCCCTACTTTAATTTCAATGCCATTCACCTTAAGCTTGAGAGTGTCCACTTTCTTTGTTAGTGTTTCCACCATGATTTGGAGGCATTCCATTTCCTTCCACAAATCCTCCATCTATAAATTAAGTAGTGAGAAATGTGAACAAGCCTCCAAGGTGAATTACTCCAAAGCTTCCTAATTAAACCTAAAATTGCCTCCAATGATCTTGATAGATGAACCAAACTACCATTTCCACTGCTCGTTGTGCTTGGGAAGGCCATACTACCAAACATTGTTGTTTTCACATAAACTATTGCATATTTTATGAGATGAATGCATATTTTGTACTACCCAATTCATTCTCCAATTGCACCATTGGCCATCCCTTTGAATTTAATATCCCTAGACAGTGTCTACATTGATAAACCACCAAATATCTGCACTATATCCCTTAACCTTCACACTCGTACATAAAAAATTGATGTTGAAGGTGCACCAACTTGCATTCCAATGACGTTAATTTAATAGGGACCAAACTTAATCTCCAGTTGTCACACATCAAGTGTCTTATCATAGATCTAAGGTTTATTACATTAATTAAGATTCTAGTGCTTCAGACAATCGACCTGCTTAGTCTCTAAATGCATTTGGACCTTTCATTGATACCAGCTTAAGTATCATGGGACGTGACATATGGAGGGAGAGTCTTTGTATAGGGACAATAACCCATTATCCAAGGTTGATCCTTTATTAGCATGATCATAAGAAATTTCATTATTTTCCCTTTTTATATTGTAAAGGATAATGCAATCAAATTTTCCCATCTTCATTCAAATTTGTGCCTCAAGAGGGTTCTAATATTTCTCTAGGGATTTCTTAGAATGATACAAATTTTGAATTGTGATCATGGAGTCTCCAAATACTACATGCCATTATATTCCATTTGACAGAGCTATTCTCATTCCTTTCATAATGTTAGGGCCTATGCTTTGTTACTTTTTGTCCATCCTAAGCACCAAGTTGATTTTGTCATTGTTTCTCCTTTGAGGTTTATTATAACGCCTCCTGCTCCTGCCTCCCCCAAGGCCATTATATCACAATTTCACTTTGTTATCACATTTAAATATTTCATTAAAATAAGCTCTTGTAGGGTCCTAAAATTTAAAGTCTATCAAATTTAATTTTTGTTTCCTTTTGATTTGGAGGTGCTCATTGTAATGATATAAGTAAAGTGCACTACCAAATACCTGAAAACTCACTTCATTGTTGTCCAATTCTCCTTCCCTGGTTTTGACATAAACCTACTCAATACTCTCACTATATGTGCAATGTATGGTCTAGTACAAACCATTGCATACATCAAGCTACCGACTGCACTTGCATATGGAACACGGGGAATGTCCTCTTCCTCTTCTAGTGTCTTGGGACACTGTTTAGCATATAAAGTTACACCTACAGGAATAAGAACCTTCATCAGTTTACTATCCTACATATTGAACCTCTACAGTATTGTCTTGACATACTTCCTCTAGTTTAACTAGAGCTTCCTCTTTGCCTAATCTCATTTAATTTCCATGTCAAAAATATAGTTTGTAGCACCAAGATATTTCATATCGAATTTGGAGGAAAATTGGGTCTTCAAATCATGGATAATTTCTTTGTTATTTCCAACCAACAACATATCATCCACATACAAGACCAGATAAATAACACAACAACCAATGAATTTAAAATACACACCATGATCCTCTTTGCTTCTGGTGAAGCCAAGTCCCCATATAAGTGTATCAAATTTCTGATACCACATCCTTGGTCACTATTTTAAACCATACATAGACTTTTTTAACATCCATACCAGTTCTTTATTACCCTTCACTGGAAATCCTCCAGGTTGCTTCATGTAGACCTCTTCTTCTAGATCCCCATGAAGAAATGTTTTCTTCACATCCATATGTTCTACCTCAAAATAAAAAGTAGAAGCAACAGATAAAAGTAATCTAATAGATTGTACCTTGACAATAGGAGAAAAAATATCACGAAAATCAATTCTCAGTAGCTGGGAATAACCTTTTGCTACTAACCGAGCTATATATTTCTCCACCTTGCCTTCTGCATTCAACTTCTTCTTAAACACCCTTTCTCTCCCAATGGGTTTCCTTCCAGCCAACAACTCCACCAGATCCCAAGCCTCTTCTTTTTCCAAAGACGCCATTTCATCAACCATGTCCTCTTTCTAGAGTTTTCCATCATTTGAATCTAGTGCCTCCTTGATAGTTATGGGATCATCATCATTAATAGATAAAGAAAAATTTGAACAAAAAGAAGTTGAACTATACCTTTCTGGTTGCCTTCTTTCTCGAAGTAATATTCTCACAGCTGGAGTTTGTGGCTCTTCATCTTATGACTCCTCTTTTGTTGTAGAGTTTGATTCTTCCTCCTTTATCTCAAACTCTATCTTCGAAGGTTCCTTTGGTAGGACTTCATGTTTACTAACATCTTTCACCTCTCTAAACACCACATCATGGCTATACACAACCTTCTTTGTTTATGGGTTCTAAAGCTTATAACCTTTTAAACCATCCTTATACCCAATAAAGATGCACCTTTCAGAGTTACTATCCAACTTGGTTCTTTTCTCCTTTGTAACATTTGCATATGCATCACAACCAAATACCCTCAGATGTGAAAGAGAGGATTTCTTACCAGTCCAAACCTCTTGTGGAGCCTTGTCCTCCAACACTGATGAAAGTGATCTGTTGACTAGGTAACATGCAGTCTCCACCGCCTCTGTCCAGAATTCTTTTCCTAACCCAACACCACTGAGCATGCTTCTTGCCTTTTCCATCAATGTCCTATTCATTCTTTCTGCAAATCCATTTTGCTAAGGTGTGTATGGAGTATTATTCTGTTGTGCTATACCACACTTCTTACAGAACTCTTCAAATTCCTTCTTGCAGAACTCTCCATAATTATCTATCCTCAACACCTTTATCTTCTTCTCTGTTTGGTTTGCTACCAGAGCCTTAAATTCTTTAAACTTGTCAAAGACTTCAAATTTCTTCTTGAGGAAATATATCCATGTATTCCTTGAGAAGTCATCTATAAATGATACATAGTACACAGAATTACCTAGTGATGGAACCGACACAGGTCCAAACACATCACTATGCACAAGCTCTAATATCCCTTTTGCCCTCTTAGCAGCAGAGGGAAAACTCACTTGATTTTGATTCTCATATACACAATATTCACATAAATCAAAATCCAAAGAGAAATTAAACATACCTTCTACCATACCATTACCATGAAGTATTCAAAGTCCCTTCTCTCCAATATGTCCAAGCCTTTGATGCCATAGCATGGTCTTTTCTCCAGAGACCACTAGATTTTCTTCTCCACTTTCAGGAACCACAAAAATGTTGTGCCCATCAATAACAATACTACCCAGAAGCTTGTACAAATTTCTAATCCGAACTCCCCACATCAATACCAATGCTCCTCGAACCATCTTACATGTATCTTTCTCGCACACTATTTTTACACCTGCATCATCCATCTTGCTTAAAGAAATCAAATTTTCGACCAATGCAGGAATATGCAAAACACTCAGAAGTGTTCTAATCCTTCCACCTTGCAACTTAATTTTGACTTTTTTGTGTCCAACGATTATAGACTTCCTGTCATCCCCTAAGAATACATCACCACCATCATATTTATCATACTCACAGAACTACTCCCTATGGGGTGTGAAGTGATAGGATGCACTTGAGTCAATCAACCATGCCTCGTGATCTACATGTGTACTTGAAGAAGAAGCCAAGTACACATCCCTACCTTCCTCTGAGGTGGTTTTCACCTCTGCAGAAGGAGCATCATCAGATCCCTTTCCTTTCTCTGTAGATTTACATCTACAATCCTATTTTAAGTTCCCTTCCTTTTTTAATTTCCAGCACACCTTTATAGGTTTTCCTAGATATTTAGATCTCACTCTAGATTTATATCTCCCACTCAAGGACTTATTTATGTTTTTGTTCTAGGACCATCTCGTATAGACAAAGAATCACTATTATGGCCCTCCATATTTTTACGTCTCATCTCCTCTGGCAACAAGGATGATACTATTTCGTCAAATTGAAAGGTAGTTACGTTGCTACCTATTGTAACAACCAGACTATCCCGTGAATTTGGTAGAGAACACAAAAAATTGATGCACTTATCTTCATCTAAAATTTTAATATCAACAAATAACAACTAGCTTACCACAATATTAAAAGTGTTCATATGCTCTGTCACAGAGTCTCCATCCTTCATCCTTAGGTTATAAAATTTTTTCCGTAGGAACTATTTATTCACCAGAGACTTATATTGGTAGAAAGTCCCTAACCTGTCCCACAAAGCCTTCGTTGAAGCTTCCCTTGATACATTCAATAATATTGAATCTAATATACACAACTATATTGTTCTCTTTGCTTTCTGCTCCAACTTCTTTCAGTCTCCATCTAACATTTTCATTGGCTTGATACCCAGATATACCGAAATCCACTGAGCTTTATCCACTAACAGATCCTCCATCTTGAGTTTCCACAACTCAAAACTCTGACCATTAAATTTATCAATCTCTATATTTTCACTGCTAGCCATCTTCTTTCATTGCAAGGATCAATCCCACATATCTCCCACTGAATAGGATCTACCACAAGTCTGAGCAAAACCTCTCAGCAACAAAGGCATCCCCTTGAAGTCGAAACAACTTTGATTCCAAATGTAGGTTTTAATGCTATACATAAATTACCTGCAAATGGATTCTAAAAACATAAAACATACAATGGTGAGAAATATAAAAAATACACAGAGATTTCCCTTGGATCCAAAAACTGGGACCACTAGATTTATTTTTCATTATATTCCTTTCAATGTTACAATACATATATCTATATATATTTATATATTATATATATATATATATATATATATATATATGATATATACATGCCAAACCATCCATAAACCCCAATCCATTAAGCTTGGATTAGAACATAACCATAGTTCCCTTGACCGGCTCTATAAAATACGATGGGCAAAAAACCATCATGCCCAAAACCATAGTTAGGTCCACCCACCTAATATAGGGTCCAAAAAAAAAACCTAGAGCACTACCCCAGACCTCTTTGAGGGGACCTACCACCCCCCTCAAACCCCCTGACAAAGGGGGCTGCCACCCCCTAGCTTCATGCTTGGGGCTAGTCATGGAAATAATATAACACACACCCAACATCAATAAGATTCAAAATTGAAACTATCTATGGTGATGGTGGGAAAGTGGTGTCTATGGAATAATACTTTTACTCCAATCCATAACAAAGCATTACTAGAAGGTCACTTAACTAAGAAAAATAGGAGCCTTTGTATATCAAAATATGAGAAATAACTGTGTAATGTTTCACCATTTTTTTCACTTGTAGAGCAAACAAACAATGCCATGGATTTATATTTGTTATTTTCCCGTGAAAATTCCTCCTTAGTTGAAGAGGTGATAATCGTCCTTGAACATCATTACAATTAGGTGGCCACCTTGAAGAAATGAATAAAATTGTTGGAATCTTCGCAAGTTGAGGAACTAAGGAAACTAGAAAATAATTCAGTACAAGAGAATGAAAGATAAATGCAAATGGTTCATGAAACTCGAAAGTAGTAAGACACCTCCCTTAGAGAAGAAATAATCAAAATTTGATAGAAGGAACCAGAGGAGGCAAATAGCAAGAAATTAAAGGAGGCTACCAACCAACACTAGTAGGAACCATCTACATTTAAGGAATGCCTAGAAGGATGAGTGTGTGGGTCTTTAAGACTTTTTACTACTATCTTCTACCACATTTGAAAAACTAAAGTGATCCTATGAAAATAATTTTGGCCATCTACCCAATATCCAATTACATTACAATTAAATGGTAGAATTGGAACAAAAATGGGCATTATAGAAGATTGAACATCAATAGGCACAAGAAATCCTAACAAAAATTGAAGGATTCAAAGTAGAATCTAATGAAAACCCAACAAGCATCTTGAGGCTTAATCGAAGAGAAAATATGAAATTACATGCTTTGATTAATGCATGGATGGAGGCTTCACCTGATCGCATGTTTAAATTCCATTAGTAGAAAGTGCACTAAGTTATGGGAAGGAATCCAATATTCATTGTTGGAAATAATGTGGAAAGAATAATGACATTCAACCTGAATTAGGCCAAAAATAATTTCAAAGAGTCCAATAACATATTGGATGAAAAGGCCAGAGATGCACAACATTTAAGAGGCCTCAACAAGAGTACCACTCTTGCAATACCTCGTGTCCCATTCTAAATAAGAACTCCATATGACCTTTGGCTAAAGACTTATTGATAAGGAATTGGGGGCCATTGATGGAGCTATAATAAACTGTGAGATAACATTAGGTTGAATGCTCCCCATCCATAACAATCCAATTAAGAAAATTCATGATCAGTGGGAACACCATGTGGCTAGTGGGGCTAGCACAACATTACCACTTCCTTCAATTGCTTGAACCATAATTGGTTTCCTCTCAATGTTAGATGGGATGTAATTTCATGATTATACCCCTCATATTCTTAATAAAGGGGGGTATTTTTGTAACATTATATATATGTGTGGTGTCCTAGGGAATTGATGGTTGGGAAATTTTGTATTTGAGGGAGCTTAGGTCTAGTGAAGAATTATTTCTATTCATTTCTTAATACTAAGAAGCCAATTTCTCGACCAATATTCTACAAAGAAATTTTTTCTATCTCTTGGACTATTCTAGTATAGTATGATTTTCTTATGCAATTTAGATTAATTCAATTTTCTATTTCTTAGATTTATTGCTTTACTTAAGAAATTTTCATGTTCCTTGGATTATTTTATAGATATTACCGTCTTTTGTGGGGTGTAAAACATATATGTATTCTCTTTTAATTAACATCACTCCTTGTATTCCACATATAGACTATTTTGAAAAATGAAGCCAATGGACCCAAGTGATAAGAATCTATGTACTACTGAATTATTAGTTTATCGTGTATTTTAGTGATAAGAATCTATGTTCCTTCACATGTTAGATTAACTGCACTTTATTTATTAGTTTATCGTGTATTTATTTTCCTTTTTTGCAATTAATTTAGCTTTCAAAGTTGTCATTATTGGATGTTGAATTGTTTTTTAGTGAATGTGGCTTACTCCTATTTTCAAAATTATAGTTCCCCTAACTAATAGTTCATAGGATAGTGTATTAGGTATTTTTTCAGTTATACCCTATTTTCCCTATCATTAAATTTGATTTGAACTAGTAATCAAGCAACATAATCTGGATAACTTAGCTATAGGGGAGAGTCTAATTGGGCCTCTCTTCTAAGTTGATTCCCCTAAACTGCTTAGTGATGCACTCATTACCATTAATAGTAAGATGAATTAAAAAGTAGAAATTGAATCTCTAGATAGATATTTTTTGATAAAATAGGTAGTTTTACAAACAGTGACATTAAAAATGTACTCTAGAATTCAAAGTTATTAAAATTTTAATAAAGGCATAAAAAGTAACCAAAGTGTCACATGGGAAGTAGACGTTACTCTATGTGGTGATAGGTGCATAATGAGATTGTTGAGGAAAAACAAAATTTCCTTTCTCTAAATTTGTTTATAATCTCAGTTTTACAAACAAGTAAAGTTACTTTATACATTAAAATTTCTTGCAAAAGTAATTTAGAAAAGAAAACTGAAGTTTCTTTATTGTGGTTCACTATTATAATTTAAGTGAAATTCACTTCACAATAAAGTTATAACATAACTTAAATATACTTTTTTGTTTTTCAAAAACTAATTTAATGAAAAGAAAGACTTGAACTTGAGAACATGTATTTAATAAGTTAAGTTTTAATGAAATTATACAATGTGAAATATATAGAAAATTTTAGGAAAAATAAGGTGACCTTTTTTCAATCTTCACCTTGAAGTGTGCTTACTCAAAAATCCCTTATTTTTACTTGTTAAAAAGTTCAACATGACTGCATACAAAAATTAAGTTCTCATCTTTGTTTTTATTTTCCAATATTTCATAAAGTGTAGGCCAAAATAGCATGCATAATAGAAAATATGTTTTTCTTTGTTTCTGATTTGTCAAGATCATACAAGGCACATGATAAAGAACACATACAAAACAAAATAATAGCAAACCATAAATACAAATAAAAACTTGAAATATTAACACAATTTAAGTAAACATCATGAGATTTTGATACTTTTTTATTTGATCAAAATAGTTGTATCTTGGGTAAAGAGAAACTTTTTTGGGTCAATCATTAAGTGTTTCCAATTGAAAGTAGAGTTCTAGATGCAATGGAATGAATTTTTTCATCCCATACGTACTAAAAGATAGTAGAAACTAAAAGGATTTTGATGCATACAGTGACATAGGTTCACGATCTTGAACAACAACAAGAATGAGTCCTCATATGGAATATAATACCATGTTCAATAAATACAGTGTTTCCACAAACTTATCAAAGATCAATACACCTATACTTTATTATGTGGATAAAACTATAGAAATTAATAGAAATTTGCTACTACTCATGAAATCGAATTGAAATCAAGAGATTACAATTTCCTCTACTATTCTGTGGAAAGGAAAGCACAATTTAAAAACATATGAAATTACATGAAACCATCAAAACCATAAGAACACATTGATTTACAGGGGAACCCAACTGGGAAAAACTCCTAAGTTGTTTTTCATTAATCATATGATAATGAGAAACTATTACAATGTCTTTCTTCAAATCTAAAGCAACCCCTACACTGTAAACCAGTTCTCCTGCTGACTGCCCTACGCTGGCCAACACTTAGCCAATTCAAGGCCCCAAATTTCTCCTATTTCCTTGCATAATTCCTAAGGAAAGTAGATCCTAAAAGATAGGAATTTCATCCTATTTTATTTCACAATTCCCAAGGAATGATTCACCTGCTTAACTACCAATCCTGTACACTCAACTAGTATACAATTGATAATTACAATATTCCTTTTCCTCCACTCTAGCTAAGATATTCGAATTCCATGCATGTTTTTACTATTCTTAACTGATTGACTAGTTTAACTTAGAGATAAATGAGTTAACAATAGTTCTACTACTCAACTCATCAACTAGGGACTTGAGCTTAGTTAACTGAGTCAAACTGAAAATAACTTAACTAGATTGCTAAATTTTAGCAATCACTACATGCACAACTCTACTTCTAGCCTGTAACTCAAATTTAATGAGTTAACTAGTAGACCAGGCCATGTCACAAAAGGTAATTTCCATCCAAGTCATCCTGCTCATGTGGAAAAGCAAATTACTAAATTTGACTAAGGCACAAGTCAAATTTAGCCTTTCTTGTTACAATTTCTAACACTCCCTCTTAGCAAGAAACAGGATTTTCACAAGCTCTATCCTGCACCTTTGGAATTCAAATTTGCCTCTTGAAAATTCCTTTGTCAATATATCTACATCCTTCTCCTCAGTTGGAATTTATTGTAGCATCATAATTTACCTCTGCACATAAATTCACAAGTGATAGTGCCTTATATCAATGTGCTTGGACCTGCCATGAAAGACTGGACTCTCAAAGAGTTTAATACAACTCTAATTATCACAATAAATCATTTTCGAATCCATCTCCAGACTGAAAATTCCGACAAGTATTTTCCTCATCCATATGGCCTCACATGCTACCCGGCTTGCTACCATGTATTGAGCCTCTATTGAGTTGAGTACCACAAACCTATGTTTCCTACTATACCAGGAAATAGATGCAGACCCAACACTCAAGATATCGCTTGAAGTACTTTTCCTATCCAGTGGACTCCTTGCCCAATCTACATCAGTGAAGCCTTGGAGCTTTACTCCCTCTATCCGCTTGTACCATAACCCATACTTGATTGTGCCTCTGAGATACCTCAACACATGCATTGTTGCGTTCCAATACAAATTGGTAGGCTTCACCATGGCTTGAATCAATTAATTAAATGCATAGCATATGTTGAGCCTTTTGTTCACCAGATACATCAAGGATCCTATAAGTTTTCCATAGATGGTGGCATCTATTGCCTCTCCTGAAGAAGCACTCTCCTTCCTCCAATTGTAGCTAGAGGTGTGTCCAAAAGCTTGTAGTTATCCATGTGAAATCTATAAATTCTTAAATTATTTCATAGGCATGCTTCCCCTAACACACAAACAACTCACCATCACCCTACCATACTTCTAGCCCAAGGAAAGAATGCATCAAACCCATGTCTTTCATCCTAAATTCTCTTGCAAGGTCCTCTTTGCAAGAGTGAATCAACTGCTCATCCCCTGTAAGTATCAAATCATCAACATACAATACCAATATAAGCAACTTTCCATCTACCACAATGTTATAGAGATTGGAATATGCTTCACTTTTGGTGTCGATTTGAGTGTACCATGCTCGGGGTGCCTGTTTGAGACCATACAAGGCTCTCCTAAGTCTACACACATGTGTCTCCTTATCATATGTCTCAAATCCCTCTAGTTTATTTATGTAAATTTCTTCCTCAACAACACCATTAAGGAAGGCGATCTTCACATCCATCTGGTGGATCTTCCACCCCAACTACACAATTAATGCTAGAATGGTCACAATTGAGGAATATCTTTCCACAGGGGGAAATTTTTCCTCATAGTCCACTCGCTATACCTAAATGAATCCTTTGGCCACAGATATGGCCTTGTACTTCTCAATTCTCCCATCGGTTGCACTCTTCACTTTGTAGATCCACCTGGAACCAACTACTGACTTGTTCTCTGGTCTTGACACCACCTCCTATACTTTTTTCTTAATGATGGAGTCATACTCCTCCACCATGGCATAAAACCACATTGGTTGAGAAACTTCTTCTTCAAATTAATAAGGATTTGTCTCAATGAGTTATGTCATGAGAGCCATATATCCATTGTATATGTCTAGTGACCTCCCCTTCCTACGCTAAGATTCAGGAGCTCCCACATGCTCCCGTGCATCTTTTACAATCTGTCAACTTCTCTAGTTCTCTTCCTCCCCTCTCTGGAAGATTATGGTTGAGTGGGTGCCTCCACTCAGCCTCCTGTCTGCTCCTCCAATTGTGGCTACTCCACAACATCCTAAAGCTCTGCATGAGGCTCCTCCTTTGGAGCTAGAAAATCCTCCTCTAGTGGAATACTCAGCTCTCGCTCTAGAGAGAATCTCATAGCTTTCTCCTCATCAAATTTGACATCTCTCCTCACTACTGTCACCCTGAGTGAGGGAAAATGCACCCTATAGTTATGTGGTGTCTTTGTGTATCCTAAAAAGACTCCCATCTCAATTGTAGGCTCAAGTTTCTTCCTGATATCCTTGGAGACATGAGAATACATAATAGCTCCAAAAATTCTAAAATGAGATACATATGACTTCCTCTAAGAGAAAGCTTCTTTGGGTGTGATTGATTTGGACTTATGCAGGAATGCAAAAAAATATAGATATAAAAATAAACACAAAGATGCAACATAAATAAATATTTTGTTCATTAATATCAAAGAACTGAAATATTCTTACAAGTAGAATGGAAATAAACTCGCTCAGGCATTGGTAGCTTATCTCTGAGAAGATTTGTCATGGCTACATACCTCTAAACTATGTTACAACGAGGCTCAAGGGAGTTTTTATTGTTGAACAACAAAGGAAAATCTAAACAACCAAATCCCTAACCCTCGGAGATGGAACACCAAGAATTGGTGGGCCCCATTAGGGTTAGTTGTGCAGTCAGCTTCCCGAGGTGGAAACTTGGTCATATAATCTCCATTTCATGCGTACAATACCTCGTTGGAAAGATATCTCCAAGAAATACATGATTTGTAATAGACCCTTTCCAATGGCTATGGGCCTACTGCGGACCTCAAAAAAACATCGTTTAGGGGGTCAAAATAGCTCCAGAAGTTCAGGACCTTAAAAACTGCTAAAAATAGTAAATGCTACTATAATCAAGGAAATTGATGAAACTGACTAGGGTTCTAGTTGGAATAGGCCAGTGGTTGCCAATATCCCCCTGGATCAGTCCTCCCCCCTTAGGAATCAATGGTCTCCATTGGGTGCACAACGTCCTTGAGGTGAGGAAATTTATGTTGAACTGGTCGCTGGTGAACCACTTGCCCTGGTGAAGGAGTTTCCCTACTTTGACAACTCGATATAGTTAGATACTCTACTGCGAGTGTTCTTGATTTGTGTGTCCATGATCTTGTTAGTTGTGGCATATTTGATGCAGCTTGGGTTGAGCTATGTTGGTGTCAATTGCTTAGCAAGGTCGGATGTGTCTAATAATGGGGGAAAGTATGGTCATAGTCATTCCACAAGAGTCGAGCAGATTGATTAGCACCATAAACGGGGGTTGGCTGAGACAATATGAAAAATTATTGGTTCTTCCCTTCTTGTACTTCATGTTAAAATGGAACTGTTGCAAATATGTGGACCATTTTTTATGGCAATCATTCTACAAATTTCTTTGTGTCTATATGAAATGCAGGGGTCAATGGTCTGTGTGGATGATTGTTTCCTTCCCTAGACTGTAATTCTCCATTGTTAGCAGGACTGCACAATTGAATACATCTCTTTGTCATAATTCGGATACCTTCAGACTGTATCTAAAAGTATCTCACTGTGATATGCCACCGGATGTCCCTGCTAGGTAAGAACTGCACCAATAGCATAATCGGAGGCACCTGAATCAATTTCCAATGGTTGTTGTAGGTCTGGTAATGTAAGCACTGGTGCATAGTAGAGGTGATGCTTCAACTTGAAAAATACCTTCTATTGAGATTCAGAACAAAAAAAAAAATTCTTTCGCTCCTCCCTTGGTGACTTGACTCAAAGGCCAGTGATATGAGAGAATCCCAACACGAACCTGCGATAGAAATTAGCAAGAACTAGAAAGTTGCAGACCTCTGTTAGAGTGGTTGGGGTTGGACAATCCTGAATAACTTGTATCTTGGTTGGGTCCACATGCACACCCCTCTCATCAATGATTTACCCCATATATTGAACTTGGGTCATATCAAACGTGCATTTCTCCAAATTGGCACACAATTTATGTTGTCGCAGGGTTTGGAGGACCTATCAAATATGGTGTATGTGCTCCTCCTAACTCCAGATTAAGATAAAGAGGTCATCCAGGTACACTACCATGAATGATTTTGTGAAGGATGCAAGATTTCTTCCATCATCCTCATGAAGGTTGGGTATATTCGTTAACCCAAAATGCATGACCAACCATTCAAAAACACCCTCCTTGGATTTGAAGGTAGTATTCACACATTGGAGGGTTCGATTGGCACTTGGTCATAGCCGAACTTCAAATCAATCTTGCTAAAATATTTCCCCCCTTTAATCTGGTCTAGAAGGTCACCAATCCATGGGATTGGGTAACTATTCTAGACATTGATTTTATTTAGAGCTCAATAGCCAATACAGAGTCTCCATGTGTCATCCTTTTTCTTTACCAACATGATCAAGTTCCCCTAGGGTGATGAACTTGGTCTAATGTGCCCTTTCTACAAAATATCCTAAATTCGCCTCTTAATTTCATCATTTTCTAGAATAGAGCATTGCTATATAGGTCCGTTGGGTAGCAGTGCACTCAGGGTCAGATCGATGGAGCACTTGACCTGACAATGTAGGGGTACCCTTTTGGGTGAGGTGAAGATGTCCCTGTACTCCTACACAGCCTTATCCATCTGTTGTTGTCATGTGGAGGGGTGTTGTCTGTAGGCTTTTGATGTGGCCATAGTATTCTTCTTGCCTTGAGGATGAATCATAAGGAAGAAAAATTTCTTGGTCTAGGAAATAATCTTACTGCATTTCTTCATGGAGAACAAAGAGATGGCGGTAGGTAGTGCTACCTCTAGTATCCTGTATATCTCATTTCCAAAAAAAAAAAATAACATTGTGTGGCCTAAACTCACACACAACATGATTCTTCCACAAGTATGGTTGTCCTAATAATACCTCACAAACTTCAAGAGGAGCAACATCATAGAGTATCTCATCTGCGAAGAGCTTGATGCTATATGGAAGGTGGCAATGTTGGATGACACAGATATTTCATCCTTGCAAAGCCACCCGATCGTGTACAACTATAGGTGTGGTTTGGTCGGTAGGCTCAACTACTTCATGACCTCTACTGAAATAAGGTTCTTTTGGCTTCCATTGTCTACAATGAACTACAATAGAGAACCCTTCACCCACATATGTGAGTTGAAGAGTCGCTCCCATCCTCTGGATCTTTAGGCTAAATCTTCTAGATCTTGGTGGTGGAAATGGTGGCACTAGGCTTTGCATCAATAATTTTATTCTCTTTATCATTCCCTTTTTCAAGTTCTGACTTAGAGTCTGAACATGCATCTAATTCGGAAGCCTTTAGCTTAGCCACCAGTGACTACTTGGCTTGACACTCACTTCTGTTGTGAGTGGGGATCTTATGGAACTCACAAAATTTCCCTCTGTCCTTTGTCTTCATGGTGTTGTTATTTGCTTGCAGCTTAGGTGGGTTATTTTGGGTCGCCTCACCTTGGATTTTTCCTTTTTTCTACGTCTTAGGGGTGCCTTTCCCTTGCTTTGGATTTGTAGATCCAAAATCTTGCTTCTTTTGTTTAAATGTATTCTCGATCTTGACAGTGTATTGATAGGTGGCACTAGGCGAGGAGATGTCCAAGAACTCCATCTCATCCTAGATGTACTTGTGTAGACAATATTATTACTTAAGTACCAAATTCCGCTTAGTATCCTTTATACCTAACTTCGTGCGAAGTGTATGAAAAATATTTGTGATATACAACATGTCTTGGTCCCTTCCTTGCCATAGCGTGGTTCGCTTTATGCATTTATCTTCATAGCTTTTGACAGGGTAATATTGCTCGTTGATGGTGTCTATGAAATAATTCCAAGTGGGTGCGCTGAAAAAGTGGGGGTTCCCTCTCGTCCTTCTGTTCATGTTGAAAATTGTAGCAATAAATGTTGAAAATAACATCAATAAAATTCCAAAATTAATTTTTTCCTTGAATTAAATTGGGAATAGAATTGTAAATCCACATCTCATGAAAACTTGTATTAGTTAACTAAGTTATTTTTACTTAGTTGTCTCAATTAATTCGATTTGAGGGTCTAACTAGATTCATGGAGAGTATCTCCTACATTATAGGAGCCCTGGTTGAGTTTATTTTGAGTTGTAATTAATTAATTCAGTCCAACTCAGTTAAATTTAGTTAAACTAGTTCCAAATGATGGAGGAATTAATGGAAGATACAGTTGTGGGGTGCAACCTGTAGTAGTGGGGTATAACCTGCAGTGATCAGTAAACTAAAGATTCACTCATAATTAACTCATGCGTGTCAAATTAAAGAAAGACCCAGTTGAGATTGGAGTTTAGGGATAGTATGCTATCAGTTGTAATCATCTGAATTGTACAGGTGGTGCATACAATTAGAGGAAGGCCTATGGGGATTGCACAATTCATAATTTAGGAATTTCCCCATTAAATAGGGGCTAATTCCTTGAGAAACAACAAAAGTAGGAGCTTGGAAGGCGAGGAATTTGGCTAAGTATTGGCTAAAGGAAGTGAGTCAGGAAGGTGATAGAAAATACTTGTGTAGGTTGAGCTCAAGGTTGAGCAGAGCATATTGTATTCATCCAAGGCTTACCTAGGAAGTAGTGAGATAGATAGAGATAGTGCAGAGGTTGCTTATGCTTAAGAAAAGCATTGTAATCATCTCATATATTTTGATTAACGTGATATACAGATAGCAAGGATTTTTAGTTGTGGCTTTCACCAGAAAATTATTTTGTTGTGTTATTGAATTCTTTCTCTTTTATGCTTCATGATTTCACGGCTCATTTATTGTTTCCACTGATGAGTACAGTAGATTCAAGTCAATTGTTTTAGCATATTACAATCTACAGTTTGAATCTACAAGGAATTTCTAGATGGTATCATAGTTGAAATCAATGTAGAAGAGGAGAATATGGAACTCAGAGAAGGGGATGTCACACTAATCCCAACTCTCTCCGTTTTAGCTATCTCCTAGGCTAGCTAAGGGGGGTGGTCCCTAATGAAAAGTTAAGCTAAAAACCAAAGATGTGAGTTTCTAGGAGAATTTGTTAGAGTTAAAAAAGATTATTTATCTAAGATCTATAAGCAAAACATGATATAAGCAATAGCCATTAACCATACGATAAGCATGAAACACATAAATGACCAGTGCCTTTAAAGCGTTGCTCTTTAATAAATGAAAGATTTTTTATTTGTATTTTTTGTTTATACTCAGAACGAAATCAAATGCTTTCAAATGAAAGAAGAAAATTTGTGATAACTTTTCAAGATAGAAACTAAGCAAAGGGCTCAGGAAACCCCCTCTTAAATAAATCTTTTGGTGTCTAATGAGATTGCTGGCTTGAACAACTTGTGGGACCTTTGATATCATTGGAGGTGACTATTTTGACCGAAGAATTCCTCACACTCCAATAGAGCTGGCAACCTATCCCTTGAAAACACAAAAATGCTTGCAAACCAATTGTTAGTGCAAAAGGGACTTGGCATATAGATACCAAGTTGAGCTTGTCATTCAACCGAGAATGGAAAAGCTACAACAAGTGTACAAAATATACCAAGCCCAAAGGAGATTTGAGATAGCTGCAAATCTCTCCTCCCTAGACAATAGTGCCTTCAGGAAAATGCACAAAGAAAAACAACTAGATAGCAGATGAAAATCAAATGAATATCAAACGACACAGGTATACCTCATGTACCAAAGCATGCACCACAAGAGAAGCTAGTAACCCCAAAGACTTTTATTTATTTATGTGAATGCTGAGTACAAAATCCGGCAGAGTCTCCGCCAGCCCAATAGCTCGTTCTATGATTTACAATAAGAGCCCAAGGCTCATATAAATAGGAAAATGGGAGACAATCCCAATGAAAAAAGACCATGACAAGTGGCAATGGTGAAGATCTCAATGCTTCAAGTCAAGTTCCAAGTGGCTGATATGACTGTTTGTGATCTTGAAGATAACTGCTGTTGATTTCCACGTTAACTGCTGTGTTAAATGCTGATCTAACTGGCTCTTAAACTGCTGGTTGAACTGCTGAATAAATTGCCACGTATGCCCACGTATCTTGCTGCGTTAAGCTGCTGTCCACTGGCTGTTCGTAATGCTGAGTTGACTCCTGTGCTGACCACGTGGATTGCTGCCTGACTTGAGTTAAACTGCTGGAATATATCTGCGTTTAAACTTGCTAATATTTAATTTCCCATACGTAACTTGCTGATCATGCCCACGTTAGTTGCTGTAGGTGATGCGTACGGACTTTATATGGGCTGAGTAATACGTATGTATATTTTGTGTTAAATGTATTGCTGCTGACCCACGTTACATTGCTGTTGACCCTTGACTGCCAGCGTGGAGGCTATGCTGACCTGCGTAATATGCTGAGTGCCCACGTAAAATGGCTGAGGTGACTTCTGTACGGACTGCGTACAGATTTTTTTTGTTTGGCTAAGGTGGGGTCCCACTTTAACTTAGCTTATAATAATTTCTCAACCTTTAATTTAAATCAAAGTTATACTTTGAAAATTCCTTTGCCTCGTGAACTCAAAGTGGGACCCTTTGACTTTGACTTTTGGCACTTGACTTTGACTTTGACTTTGACTTTCTGAAACTTTATGAGGTGGGTCCAACATGCTCTGCCACATCACCCTTGATTCTCTGCTTGACTTCCATGTCAAAATTTGACTTATTTTGACCTTGGAAAAATTTATAAATTTTTCCAATTATTCAATTTTTTTGAATGTTTTTTTCATTTTTGCCACTGTCACTTGAAAAATTGCCTTTGGAGGGACTCTGAGTCATTTTTTGACCCCCAAAGTAGGCTCTAGGAGAATGCTGGGCCTCTGAGGATGAATTTCGACTGGTCATACGCCCCAGACATCTCCTAAGGCCACTTATTTATGCCTTTGCATAAAAAATAATTAAAGAATCCCATTTTGCGGGAAATTTTTAACTATTAAAAAATCCTACTTAGACCTAGCCAAATTTCACGAAACTTTTTGTGTGATCTAGTATGGTAATATACATCGATCCCAGACATTAAGATGTGTCAGGGGCTCAATCTTCAAACCGTCACCTCGACTTTGGGGTGTGCACGAGTGAAAAAATCCAGAGAATTATCCGCCTCTGAAAAAGAAGGGAAAAGAAGGGATAATTAACCGGATAAAAAAAACACTCCAAGGTGTACTCGTTTGCTGATCGAGTCCCACATCCTAGGCCTGTTACAAATTCAAGAAACATCATACTAGCATCACTTATTACAATTCCCTGCAGGGTGTGGAATCTGGGTACAAAGAAGAAAGATGATGAGAAGATAGAAGGAGAGTTAAAAAACTCTGTTGACTGATGACATCTGATGGTACACGTGTCCTCTGGATCATCCTTGGGCATGGAGTCTTCACATAATCATCAGGTGCTACTCCAGTAGTCAACAATCCCTATACTTATACAAAGGTAATGATAAAGATACCTCTGGATATTAATGCTTAAAGGGTGATATTAATGACAAAGATCCAGATTTTCCAACAAGACTAAAAAATTAGACATTTCTCGTGGTGGCAAGAAGCCCAAGCATAAGCAATAGATAATAGATTTACTTGCCTTTTCTAGTTTATAGTAGTTTTTATAACTATTGACTCTTTCATATTTATTATGATATTTTTTTAAACAATATATGACAATTTAAATTTGAAGTTGGCAATTATAACTCATTAGTAATGAATTATGAATATGATGCTTCAAGAAAGTTGAAAGTTGTTTCATTTCATTTCATTTTATAACATTTCATTTCATGTTAGATATTATTTGTTATAATGGTTACACTTAGCTTACAAGTACAACTTTGGTGATCAATGATGATAAATGTTATCTATTGAATTTCGAAAGCTTGAAACTTTAAGATTGATGAATCATGAGACTCAATATGTTGTATGTTACTATGTTACTAACTTGTGGACGTGGTTGATGAAGATTATAACTTCTAGATGATTGTTTTTATATGGTTCAATCTATGTTTTTAATCTAATTCATCATTCTACATGTTTTTGTTGACATATATGTATCAATATATATATATATAATAATATATATATATATATATGCCCAGGGATTCGCTCCCAAACCGGGAGCTTATGAAAATGTCGCTCCCGCACCCGTTTTGGCTCTTGCTCCCCGCTTTCGCTCCCACTCCCAAGTAACAACTAAGTTGCACTAAAACAGATACGGGAATGGATACGGATACGGGGTTTGAAACGGATACGGCAAATTTTCAAAAAATCTGGATACGATACGGTAGGAAACGGCACATAATAAATAAATAAATAATATATATATATATGAAATAAAAATTTCATATTACCATTCATATTTTAGAATCTAGATTAGATATAAAGACTAAAAATACATGATCAATTATCATCTATGATCTATGATCTATCTGCTATTGTCATCAATTCAGATCTGCTATTGCAATTGATTGCTCAAGTTCCTCTTGCCTTTATTATTCTTCATTACAGAATGGTATTATGGTACAGTTGAAATTTTAAAATATTTAATCCTATGATTAGCCATCTATTTTTAATGGAATTGTCGAAATGCATCTGTTGTTAAGGTTAATAGCTAAATGGTTTTATTATGTTTTTTCCTTCTTGTGGACTTAAGTGATCTTGTCTATAGTTTAATTGCATTCTTAAGTGCATACAACTGTTCTTATGGGTACTATCCATATAATGAGGTGGCCTTATGACTAGTGATGGAAAGGCAAGCAGGTAGAAGGTATTTAGTATTAACACATTTTAAAGCAGTAAACTTAAAACAATGAAGTTCATTGACCTCTCAACGTCGAGCGATGAAAACAGTTGAACAACTGTAAATTTTAAAAGTCCCAAACCCAAACCACAGTGGCGATCAACTGTCTCGGCGGCTTCCACGATAATGACAGCAACTCTCCGCGGCCACAAGTCTCAACTGGAAAATGCAACTCTCAGCGGCAAATGGCAAATGCAATTCTTCCTCTCGGCGGCGACAAGTCTCGGTGGCTTCCAAATGCAAATGATAAATGATAAACGATAATGCTTCACTCCACTTTTAAGTTTTAGATTAAGGTAAAGGGTAAATGAGCGTAGTTTTAAGCTGAAGCAAACAAATTCAACCGTTCCCAGCGAGCAAATGCAGTCATTCTGCCGAAAATACTTTTTTTCACCAAAAATGTTCCACAATTTTTGAAAAACCTTTTAAACTTTTCAAATACTTTTCAAAATTTCCTAAAAACGTTTTCATTTTTTTAAAACTACAAGTTTTTTCGGCAAAAACGCCTCAAAAATGGCTGTGAAAAAAAACTTGCTATTTCCCGGAAATTTAAGCAAACAAAAAAAAACCTGGCAAAAAACGTTTTTCCGACATTTCGTTCGCAGATCCAGATCTGAAACGGGAAAACGGTGTTTTGGGGTTGAAGGTAGCCGTTTCCAGCAACTTAGAGTAACAATTGTGGAACCTAAGAGGGCGCATTGGGCAGCTGCCAAACATGTTCTCAGGTATATATATAGTGAACAGTTGAGTATGGACTATTGTACACCAGAGGTAATGATATCAGACTAAGTGGGTTTACTGATGCAGATTGGGCTGGAAGTTCAGTAGATCGGAAAAGTACCTTTGGGTATTGTTTTAACATTGGATCAGGGATGACCTCCTGGTGCAGTAGGAAACAGAAATTCGTAGCTCTAAGCTTGGCTGAAGCAAAATATATGGCCCCGCTAGCACAGCTTCGTGCGAAGCCATATGGCTTAGAAAATTGCTTGTGAACCTATTCAGAAGAATGATGGAGGCGACTAGGATCATGTGTGATAATCAGAGTTGCATCAAGTTCTCTAAGAATCCAGTATTTCATGATCGGTCGAAGAACATTGACATTTGGTGTCACTTTGTCAGACACTATGTCCAACGAGGAGCTGTACAGTTAAGCTACACTCCTACAAGGGAACAGGTGGCGGACATCCTTACCAAGGCCCTTGGAAGAACAAAGTTCGTTTATTTCAGGGAGAAGATGGGGATGGTAAAGAATCCATTTCAATAGCAGAAATGGATGAGCGTCAGGTGTTGCAGTGCAGCAGTTAGCAGTGCTATGGGCAGCAAGATGCAACATTTGAGAGAGAGTTGCAATGCAGATGCAGTGTTGGGAGGAAGGACCAGCAGCAACACGGATGCAGAGGGAGCTGCAGTACAGATGTAGCAGTGGCAGTGGTAGTGGCAGAGCCATGGGCAGTTGTACAAGAGGTAGCAGTGCAGTGGATGTAGGGCAACAGGCCCAGCATCAGCACAGGTAGCGGTGCGAAAGGATCAGTGTGATGTTTAATGGTGGAGGATTACTAGAGCACATTCCTCGCTAAGAGGAAGTGTTGATTTGTGGCAACATCGGATGTGCTCTAGCCATGAAATTGGTGGAAAGGCTAAAGCACATGAAATATCCAAGACCCAAAAATCGTTTTGGGAAATTCCATCTGGATGAGGAGTTTTTAAATAATTAATATTTTTATTGGGTTCCTAAGTCTAAACTTAGGAAAATAAAAATATTAATGGTTATTAATAAAAATAAGGATGAGAAGCTTCTAAGAGACGAGGATCAAGTCTATTTTAATCTTAGTCGTTGATTAGGGACTTAATCTCGACCGTTGATTCATCAATAGGAAAAGTATAAGAGAAGATTTGAGGGTCATTTGGAGATACACCAACAAATACTCAGTATCCCAAGGAAACTCGATTTTCAGAGAGAGGGAAAATCAATTTCAAAGGGAGAGTTGTAGGGTGGAGGAAGAGGGGGTGATTAGCAGCAGTCAGGAAGCTCAAAAGAAGTGACGCAGGGACTCTGAGAGACAGCACAGAGGGAGACGCAGTGGATGATGCAGAGAAGGACAGAACAGCACAGAGCCAAGCATAATGACGTAGGGCTAACGCAATAGGGAAAGGAAGTCCTCTAGGGTGTCAGCAAGTCTCAGAGAAAAGTCTCAGGTGTTTTCTCCCAGTGTCTATGCAAAAAATTTATGTAAAAGCGATTGTCGTTGAAGATTAATAAAACCCTCCTCTGTTGCACCAGTTTTCCCGCATTAGGTTTTTCGGGGACAATTGTCCAAAAATAACTGTGTTGATGTGTTTGATTCTTGTGCATGTATTTGTTTCTGTATAATGGTGTGGTATTTGCAGTAGAATTTATTTTAATATTTACTGAAGGGATTTCGTAAATAACTTATTGGAAAATAAGTAGGTAAAATAAATCAGTTGTTGCAGTAATAGAATTTCTGTTTAGAAATTTTCACATACATTTTGTTGGAGACCCTATGTGGGCTATTGTTTGCACTACGAGCTTTGTATTTCAAGATCAATGAATTGGCTTTTGTAGATTGTCATTTTTGGGTTCTTGACAGATATAATCCCCTTGTCGTGGCCTTATATGGACTCTAGAGATGTGATCATATTTGCAAAGAATCCTTCACAGCTCATGGCATGGTCTATGTTGAATTGTGTAGCTTGGGAGGTACTCCACAAGCCTAGATCTGGGTTTGTGTGAGTTTGGTTACAAAAAGGGTTTGTGGGCAAAGAACGCAAGTGAAGGGGTTTTAGACCCAAGTTGGGGTTTAAAATCTCAAAGAAAATTAAAAAATATATATATATATATATATATCCTAAATCTAGAGGATCAAAACACCTAAGTTCTAGAGGGTTCCTAAGAGGCTTACGGAAGGCTATTTAGAAAGGCCTAAGGCTAGACTAGAGGCATTGAATGAGAGGGAGTTCATTTGGTCAAGAAGGGCAGTCAAGATGTAGTCCTAAAGAAGGTCGAGCTAAAGGGTCGTGTCGGGCTGCAAAAAGAGGCTGAGATCCAAGTGCATTTGTCCAAGAGAAAGGCAAGAGATGGTTGCAGATCAAGAGGAGGGCTAGAAGAGTTTCCTTGCAAGGTTCTAGGCAAGTTTGTGAGGTAAAATCCTTGTAAAGAAGGCCATGAGCATACCTGTGCTTCTGAAATAGGGCCAAGCCCAATGTTAGGTTAAAAACAAAAGTATTGTACCTATGGTGAGGTAGCAGATTAGGGTCGCAACACTTCAAGGTAAAGCACAGAGGCAAGGACTTTATGGACATTAGTTTAGACCAAGAACTAGGGCAAACCTGTGCTAGTAAAGCAGCCCTAAAAGAAGGTCACAGACCTCAAGATAAGTGCCCAAAAACATAAATCTTCTGAGAGGACGAATGTTGGAAGATGGAGGATTGTTCTAGCATTGAACAACAATTATCTACAAGCCCCACTTTAGGGTAGATCTATCACAAGAGCACACATCATTGGAGAATGTTAATTTTTTGATAACAATGGTATGTTCTATGCTTAGAGCAATTTTACTTCAATTTCTTTATTAGCCCGATATCAATATCCAGTTTAGCAATCACATCATCATGATAGTAAAACGCAGATAGAACATAAACAATAACAGTAGAAGACAATCCAAGACAAGAGGAAACAAGAAACCCCAATGTGGGGAAACCCTTGATCAATTCTTCTTATAATTCTTCAAAAGTTCAACAGAGGTAGAGAGTACAATTTACAATATTCACTTGCCCAATCACAGTGAAATCTGATCAATCAAACAGCAGAAACAGAAAGCCCTAACCAGAATATCAATGTTGGTCAACAGGGCAGATTTTGACCTCCAAAACAGCTCGATCAAACTTGGTCAACTCGGCCTCCAACAGCAAGTCAAATCAGCCCAAAAACAGTCTGAAAATATCCAGTCAAACCTGGTCAACAAAAGTCAACGTGGCAGCAAGACCTAACACAGTCAACGTTGGTCAAACAGAGGTCAAATAACCTCGGATTTCGTGCCTAGAACTGCGGCCTGCCCAAACAAAAATACCCCTCACAAAACCACAGTCAAAGATGGTCAACACTGGTCAAAACAGCCTTCTACAATTTTCGGTCAACTTTGGTCAACGCATGGACAGCAAAAGAACAGTCCCTTCTTCACACGTGTGAAGAGAGAGAAGCCTCATGAATCTTTACCCAATCAAGAAGAGAGAGATGTGTGAGTAAGTGAAGTGTCCAAATGAGGAGAAGGCACCTTGTATTATGCAAACGTTGAGGATGAATAGACGTGACTGTTGGGCTTCTAAGCCTACATGAGTTTGTTGACCGACCTTAACAATTTGTCCATAATCAAAATAAATTCATAATTCCATTTGTACATGTCAGAATGGGATGATCTTTGGATCAATCCTACATCTCTCGGAGAGAGGAATCCAATAAAAATATCAGTTGTCTCATATGAGCTGTCCAAGGTGAAGTTTGGCCCTAGTTGCCAAAATTAACAATAGCAATCTGCTTTGGCTGCAACTCAATAGGACTAGATGAAGTGAAGGAAAAGGTCATGGTTGGAGTCTTTTTCTTGTGACTGGACTAGACCGAGAGGAATGGGGAGTTAGTCGAGCTTGAAGGGCTAATTTGTGCATGCATTGGAGGCTCGTATGCTTGGGAAACAGGGTTGAAGGTCTTTCTGTGGTATTGCAGGTAGGACCGAGCCATAGATTAGGGTTGGTCTGAGGGCTAGAGAGTTGTGACAGCTTGGAGATTAAGGTCATGTACCAACGCACAAGCAAAGATTTGTTAAAAGGGATCAGTGCGAAGTTTGGAGGTAGTTTTGAGGACTGGTTGTGAGGTGGTCTAGTGCCCTAATTAGGCCGAAAAACTTCAGGATAAAGTGTTCAAAGGGCCAGTCATTTGAAGCAGAGTTGACACTTTTCAAAGAGGTATGTTGTTGCTATTTGGGTATGGTGTGTTGCTAGGTTGCTGGTCCAGTTTGGACAAACCTGAGTTGGCATCTTAAGGAGCAATTTGGAGGGTTGACAGTAGGTGCTAAAAAAGCCCTACGTGCAGGACTTATATAAAGGAACATAAGTCTGCTAGTAGGGCAGAATTGGTTGGCTCAAGGGTTTGTTCTTTGAAGGGCTAAAGGGCAGCCAAGAAAGCAGTTGAATCAGCCCTAGTTCACTGTAGGAGAGGGACATCTTCAGTGAGAAGAAGGGTAACATCCAAGCCCTAGACTTGCCATTGTTGTAGCAGTAGGAGAAGGCAGAATTGGGCAAACCAAAGAGCTGTTCACAAACAGAGTTGTGAACATCTAATCAAAGTCCCTATGTGTTGATGACTTGAAGAACCAATGAGCAACTAGAGGGCAGGTTGTTTGGAGCCAAGTTCAGTGACCTAAAGGACTTGTGCTCACTAATAGAAGCAGATTGAGGAGTTGCAGATGGGGAGGCAAGACAACCCACCAAATGTGTTCAAGACACGTAGATTGAAAGGGTTGTGGGGCGCTACATCAGCAAGTAGGTCAAGTTTCGTCTTGTTTAGGACAGATTGGTAGTCAAAGTGGCTGACACGAAGCCCTAGTTGTGTCCCTGTATCAGGTTTGTATGTGAGGGCCATGATCCCTGGTATGGGAGCCCTAAGACTGTTGTACTATAGTTTGTAATATAACGAAGAAGGGTTTGAAAAGTTAAAAATTGTCATGTGTGCTAGATGATTCACTAATGTGTGTTTGTCTGTTGTGCAAAGTAGTGATGTTGTGGCATTTGAGTTGGTTGTGTCAAAGATTGTAAGACGCAAACCTAGATTCTTCTACGTTGTGGAAAATTCAACATCCTCTGAAGATTTT
This sequence comes from Pinus taeda, assembly GCA_000404065.3. Taxonomy (NCBI): domain Eukaryota; kingdom Viridiplantae; phylum Streptophyta; class Pinopsida; order Pinales; family Pinaceae; genus Pinus; species Pinus taeda. The sequence goes on from APFE030488709.1 coordinate 161,794, forward strand.
GACCTATAAAATTGATATGAAGGATGTTGGATTTGGGCAAATTTTTTATGGTCTACGGTTTGTGTTCCATCAGATTCACGAGTGGTCAACCCCCTAGCGGAGGGAGGTTTGAGGCACCATGAACTATCTTGTGTTGTTGGATACAAGAGGCTTCTAAAGCTTACCTGGTCTACAAAAAGAAAAAAAAAATTATGTATAATCTTTCTAGTTATGGAATGATAATTTTTCTTTGTTATAAAGAAAGAGAATATATAAAAGATTTCTTGTTTCATCAAAAGAAAAAACTCTTCCTTTAGGAAGTAAACTCTCTATATCTCTGCCCTATTTTCTTTCAAGGATAAAAATTTGTCACACAAAAATTGCAAGACAAATACCTTTTCTTGTTCCATGTAAGCATATGAGCATGTGATCCACGTGTGAAACTTCTTAAAAATAAAAAATATTCACTTGCCTTTCAAATCCTTAATTCATTCGTCTGTCTCTCTGTTTCTGTCTTGAATAGAAACATGAACATTTTCACTAGTGACACACTCTAATATTTATAGAGTTCAAAGGCTCTAATACCAAGTTAAAACTTTTAAGCGTACAAGAAATGATTAAAAATAGATTCATGTAAAAAATATGTTTTTTTATTAAATAAGTCAAATGATACAATTGAGATAATCCCCTTTTATTTCATTTTCTAGGTAGTTGTGCTACCCACTTGACCTAACTACCTTACTTACGCGGCACTTTTACTAGTCACTTATAATAATCACATCTGGTTTATTTAACTATTGAAGCGCTATACTCCAACAAGGGTCAAAAAATAACAAACAGAGCTATGCCAAAGCAAGCTGCAAAATTGCAAACAAACTTCAGTTCAGGGACATGAAAACGGATTAGTCCATTTCGATAAAAGTACATCCCCCTATGTACACTCTAAGAATGTCCGTGACAAGCCACTAACCGTTTAATCAAAACCAATACCAGATTATTAAAGTAAACAATATTATTGAAATTTACCTGGGGTACTTCATCAGTTGCAACACACTAACTACTAAGCCAAATCCATTTTAGAGCGATAAACTGGTGCGTTATCAGGATGTGCAGCTCACTAAACCAAATGTTTTCAGATTAAATACTGGATGCACTTTTATGGAAATTTCACTTAGATCACAGCAGCAACCTCAGCCACCAAACCTGTTTCAGATAGCTTTCCTAGGGCATCGATTACAAAGTCACTCTGCACTTCATCAACTGCAATTCACTCACTGCTGCTGTGCATTTCAGCAATATTTTTTCACAGGCTGTTGTTTGCTGCTGAATAAATCATAGTTACATGTCAAATCTTTTTTAGGATCACATGCAATAGTCTATTGGCCTCTTGGAGTGTGCCTTCCTTGCACAGTCCATGTATGACGTTGGTATATGTCGTCATATTGGCCTCTTGGAGTGTGCCTTTGAGGGCGGTATTTGTAGTCATAACAGGGAGATTACTGCTATTTTTCATCTGTTTAAATAACTTCATTGCCTCCTTAACATGACTGACGTTGAAGAGTCCATCAATCAAAGTGCTGTATGTAACAAAATCAGGGCTCAACCCTATTCTGGTGTCTCGTAAATGATTTGTTAAGCTTTGTCTTTCCTGATATGCTTACAGAATCTATATATTACCATGTTATTACAATTTAAGTTCGTCTGCAACCATTCTTTGACATGTCTTGAAGGAGCTCCCTGGCCTTCTCCAAATTGCCGACCTTGCAAAACCCATTTATAAGTGTTGTGTATGTTATTTCATTAGGCTGGTGGCCTATTTGCACCATAACATCTAGTAACTGGAGAGCTTCTTGAAGCTTGCCTTCTTTGCAAAGACCAAAAATAAGAGCATTGTATGTGACAACATTTGGATTATACCCTTTATATAACATCTCATGAAGCACTTTGGCGGCATCCTGCCATTGTCCACCCTTACAAAAAGCATCAATAAATGCAGTGTATGTGACAACATCAGGGCATATGTTTTTGTTGGGCATTTCATAGAAGAGCTTTCTAGCCTCCTCCAACTTGCCTTCCTTACAGAAACCATCAATTAGTGCATTGTAAGTGACAACATCAGGGGATATTTTTTTGTTGGGCATTTCATAGAAGAGCTTCCTAGCCTCTTCCAACTTGCCTTCTTTACAGAAACCATCAATAAGTGCATTGTATGTGATAACATCAGGGAATATGTTTTTGTTGAGCATTTCATGGAAAAGCTTAGAAGCATCATGTAACTTGCCCTCTTTAGACAGACCATCAATGAGCACACTGTATGTGATAACATCAGGGTATATATTATTTTTAAGCATTTCATAGAAGAGCTTCTTAGCTTCTTCCAACTTGCTTTCTTTACAAAAACCATCAATAAGTGCATTGTATGTGACAACATCTGGAGATATGTTTTTGTTGAGCATTTCATAGAAGAGATTCCTAGCATCTTCCAACTTCCTTTCTTTATGGAAACCATCAATAAGAGCATTGTATGTGACAACATCAGGACATATGTTTTTGTTGGACATTTCACAGAAGTGCTTTTTAGCATCGTCCAACTTGCCCTTCTTACAGAAACCATCAATAAGCGCATTGTATGTGAAAACATTAGGGCATATGTTTCTCTTGGGCATTTCATAGAAAAGTTTACTAGCCTCGTCCAATTTTCCTTCCTTACATAAACCATCAATAAGCACAGTGTATGTGACAGCATTTGGATAGATATTTTTGCTGGACATTTCATAGAAGAGCTCCATACCCTCATTCAACTTCCCTTCCTTGCAAAGACCATCAATAAGAGAAGTAAATGTAATGATGTCGGGGTTACGCCTTTCTTTTAACATTTGATATAGCAGTTTCTTGGCCTCTTGGAGCTTACCTTCTTTGCAGAGATGATCCATGAGGGTGGTAAATGTGATTGTGTCAGGGCCATGGCCCATTTGCAACATAACAGCTAACAACCCGAACGCCTCATGTGTTTTCCCTGCCTTGCAGAGCCCGTCTAATATTGTGTTATACATACAAAGATCAGGAACCTGTCGTGTGCTCACCATTTGCTTGAAAAGTTTAAGAGAGTCCTCCATCCTGCCCACCCTGCAAAGCCCTCTGATGAGGGTATTGTAGGTTATGACATCTGGAATAAACCCATGTTTCTCCATTCCTTCAAACACGTTGAATGCCTGATCCATTCTGCGTGTTTGACAGTGACAATTGATGACAATGTTCAAAGTTATCAAATTTGGAAGGATATCTGCTTCAACCATAAGTCCGTAAACAGACAATGCTGATTCATGTCGCTTGCGTCGGACTAAGCTAGTTAGCAAAAGATTGCAGGTGTTGACACTGGGAATGGATTTAGAATTAGCTGAAAGCAGATGCTTGAAGGCTTCAACTGCCTCTTGAAGCCTGTTGGTCTGGCAAAATGTTTTAATGCGCATGTCTGTAGGGGTAATGAAAGTGTGGAAAGAAATTTGAGAAATGCGATGGCCAGCTGAAATCTTCTTCGATATGGAAAGCATTGTCTGCCTCTTCGTGCGTTACCAGCATCGCCCGGGTGTGAAATGCAAAGTAGAGTGAAATAGACATTGAAATCATTTGCTCCTTAAAACCCTAAACCCTATTATCATCCAGCCTTGTCATATTATTTATCGGCTTTTCCCAACAGTCCCAGTAAGAGCAGCCATGGGCCTGAATGGAGACATAAAGAACAACTTTGCCTTTGATTAAGTTGGAAACAAGTGTAAAAGCCTTCCAATCATCCATTAGCAATGTATGAGAAGGCATTCTTTTACTCCATGGTATTAATGTATTTTCTGCAAAATTTGGGTTGGGGAAACTAAATGGCTTTCGCAGTGGTTGAACATGCTTGAAGCACCAAAGTTATAAGTGAATGCAAGATTTATGAAGGTATATTGTTGATATTATGAGATGAATATTAATTTCTTTTAATGATTTGTAAGTTAGTGGTATTTTGATTGGTTGATCTTTATCAAGGTTTTTAATGATTTATAAATTGAGTTAAAACCTTGATAATGATTTATAAATTGAGTTAAAACCATTTTAATTTTATTTTAGGTGATTTTATGTTAATGATTTAATTGTTATCCTTCTAATTTTTAGGTTAAAACCATTTTAATTTTATTTTAGGTGATTTTATGTTCATGATTTAATTGTTATCCTTCTAATTTTTAGGTGAATTTATATGTTCCTTTACTTATATTTCACAGTGAGAGAATTTGAATCTCAAATTGCATATTTAACATAAAATTTCATATCCAAATCATAATGGATTCTCAATCAATGAAATATCATATATAAGATTTAGATTTATAACTATGCATTAAAAAAATTGAAACAAGATTTTTAGTTATAAAGATTTATTCCCATTTTACAATAGAGATTCTTAATCTGTAAATAGACTTTGTTACAATATCATGTCTTATCATTACGGCTTGCCCCAAAAACCTAACTCATTTCATATGAAATTTTTTAATTAATTAAATTAACTAAAAGGGCAAAAAAGATAGTAAATAAGTATGGGGGATTACGCAGTGCATTATATTAGATCATTTTGGGATTCAACTGCACAGTTAAGCGCGCTTGATTGTGGGGAAAAACTCCACAGTTAAGCGCGCTTGAGCCAGAGGAGTTCTGGGATGGGTGACCTCCTGGGAAGTCCTGGTTACCGGGTGCAAGCCCCGGAAGTGATGATTTATGCTATGTGATTCGTTCTCCACATTTCACTAGTTTCAATCCCACTTCTTCACCCCTGTGAGCATCACCCGATGCAATGAGTGCTAAGTGAACTATTTCAAAAATCATGAGAAATTAGTCAGTTACGACTACCTCTCATGGAAATGGTCATACGTTTGAATGACTTACCTAACGCAGTTGAATCCCAAAAATGATATCTAATATAATGCACTGCGTAATCCCCCATACTTAAA
>APFE030488720.1:1334-15527 GCA_000404065.3 Pinus taeda
GAACCATCTTGCAGGTATCCTTCTCGAACACTATCTTTACACCTGCATCATCCAACTTGCTTACAGAAATCAGATTTCTGGCCAATGCAGGAATATGCAGAACACCCGGAAGGGTTCTAACCCTTCCACCGTGCAACTTCAACTTCACTTTTCCGCGACCAATGATTCTAGCCTTCCTATCATCTCCTAAGAAGACATCACCACCATCGTATTTCTCATACTCGCAGAACCACTCTCTATGGGGAGTGAAGTGAAAAGATGCACCTAAGTCAATTAACCATGCCTCATGATCTACATGTGTACTTGAAGAAGCCAAGTACACATCCCCACCTTCATCTGAGGTGGTTTTCGCCTCTGCAGAAGGAGCATCATCAGATCCCTTTCCTTTATCAGGAGCTTTATATTTACACTCCCTTCTAAAGTGTCATTCCTTTCCCCATTTCCAACACACCACCTTTATAGGTTTTCCTGGAGATTTAGATCTCCCACTCGATGACTTATTTTTGTTTCTGTTCAGGGACCGTCCTCGTACAGACAAGGCATCACCATTCTGGTTGTCCATATTTTTCCATCTCATCTCCTCCGTCAGCAAGGCCGATACTATTTCATCAAACTGCAAAGCAGTTGCATTGCTACCTATTGCAATAACTAGACTATCCCACGAATCCGGTAGAGAACAGAACAAACTGATGCACTTATCTTCATCTGAAATTTTAATATCAACAAATTATAACTAACTTACCACAGTACTAAACGCATTCAAATGCTCTGTCACCCAGTCTCCATCTTTCATCCTTATGTTATACAGCTTTTTCCCCAGGATCAGTTTATTCACCAGAGACTTAGATTGGTACAAAGTCCCTAACTTGTCCCACAAAGCCTTTGTCGTAGCTTCCCTTGATACATTCAACAATACTGAATCTGAGACACACAATCGTATTGTGCTCTTCACTTTCCGATCCAACTTCTTCCATTCTTCATCAGTCACTCTCGTTGGTTTAGTACCCGGATCTACCATGATCCACTGATCTTTATCCACCAATAGATCCTCCATCTTGAGTTTCCACAACTTAAAACTCTAACCATTGAAATTCTCAATCTCTATCTTTTCGCTGCTCACCATCTTCTTTCACCACCAGAATCGATCTCATAGATCTCCCACTGAACAGGGTCTACCACAGGCCTGAGCGAAACCCCTCAGCAACAAAGGCGTCCCCTTGAAGCCAAAACATCTCTGATACCAAATGTAGGTTTTAACCCCGTACAAAAAATTACCTACATACGAATTCTAAATCACAGGAAAAATAAAAATGCAAGAGAATAACACATAAAACACATATACACAGAGATTTCCCACTGGATCTCAAAATCGAGACTACCAGCTTGATTTTTCATTATGTTCCTTTCAATGTTACAATACATATTTATACATGCCGAAGCATCTAATACCAAGGACCGAAAAGCCATCACGTCCAATACCATGGACCAAAAAACCATCGATCCAATACCATGGACCGAAAACCATTGTGTCCAAAAAAACATGTGTGAAAATCATGCACAAAACCATAGGTGGGTCTGCCCAACTTAACATAGGGTCCAAAACCAAAATTTTCCGAGGCGCTGCCCCAGACCCCATAAAGTGGGGTTACGGGTACCCCTCAAACCCCCTGTTAACTATGTGGAAAGAATATAACACAACCCAACATAGATCAGAACTGGTTTTCATGCCCTCTATGCTCAATTGTTGTAACTTCTCTATGTTTTCCTCTAAATCACTGATGAATATGAATTTTTAATTAAACATGTTTAAGTTGTTTCCTTCACATATGAATGTTGTCTAGGAATTCTTCATTGCCCTATTCAGCCTTCATCCATTTTCCCTCTTTGGCTAGATGAGAGATCCTTAATTGCCTCTCTTTCCCTGACCTCCATTTCATCCTTGTTCCAGCATGAATCATTGTGCCATGTGAGGCTATCCTGCTCCATATTCCCCTCTTCTACCAGAGAAAACACACCCTTCAGTTCACATTCATGGACTCGATGCCCAATGGTTTGAACTTCTTACAATTTGCATGACAACTCTGCTTGAATAGATCAACCATCCCACCAATTCAAATCAAAACCCATGTGCATCATATCTACCCTAAAATCATTCCTTAAACAAAGCAAAATCCCAAAGAGAGAGCCCTCTATGACTGCTGGCAGGCTAGTACCTACAGTCCAAATCTTGGTTTGTGGTTACCTCGGTCGTATTCCCTTAGGAGTCAAAGGGAACAACCTGAGTGTTAACACAACGTAGAGGAGGTTATGTATTATGCATGATTCCACAAATAGTGTATAATCAGGATAATATCTGTGAATAAGTGTCATATTATTCAAAATTTCTACATGGTATCAGAGCTTGTTGATTTGTAGAAAAAGTTCTACAGGATATCAAAGCGAGGATTGATCATCCGATCTATTATTCAGAAAGTGTTTACATTTTATTTCTTCAGGCAGAGTCTATAATCGGTCTAGGTAGCCTCTAGATTCATCCTTCTTTTGGAAGGTGAGATATCTGGAAAATGGCCATATAGTCGATATTTGTACAAGAAATACTTTGTTCTCACGAATTTTAGATCAGAAGAAGTTGAGTTTTGAGCTGGTGGAATTCGAATTTGCAGCAGTGCTTTCTTGGTGTCGAATTTGAAATGTCTTTCAACGGAGTATCCAACCTACATGGAAGGCTTCTCCATACTTGATGTGGAAAGCATTGACAGACTTATTCCAAAGCAAGAGCAACCAGAGGAAGTTGGTGCTCAAGGATAAACTTAGAAACATTAAGTGTGAGAATGGAGACAGTACGCCCAAGTATCTCACGGAGTTCACCCAATGTCGGGATGAGCTGGAAAGTGTGGGGGTGACTGTCGATGATGAGGAATTGGTGAGATTGGCTCTCCTTGGTCTTCCAAAGAGTTGGAATTCCTATCAGGACTCTTTCAATGGTCGGGTGAAATTGCTAGGATGGGAGAGACTTTGGTCAGATCTTGTACAAGAGGATATCAAGTGGAATACCACGGACGGATCTTCATCAAAGGCATCTCATGAAGAAAATTGCGCCTTGGCTACCAAAGCAAAGAAGGGGAAGAACAAGAAAGTTTCTCATTCCGATGCGAAAGGCAAGAAGTAGGACATGTCCAAGGTGAAGTATTTTCACTGTCACCAGCACGGACACTATGCCACAAATTGTCCGCAGAAAAAGAAAAATAAGCAAGCTGCTGGATCTGCAGTGGGAGAGGCCTTAGCCTCGCAGTTTGAGCTGGATGTTTCACTGATCGCATGCTTGGTATCAAGTGTGATGGGATCGGTATGGTTCTTGGATAGTGGTGTTTCTTTTCACATGACGAAGATGGAGATTTGTTTTCTGATCTAGATGAGAAAGATCTTGGAGTGCACATCGAGATGAGCGATGATGGTAGATACGCAACTGGTATCGGTACCATTTCCTTTGAGAGGGAGTCTAGTAAACCCTTCGTATTGAAGGAAGTGATGCATGTTCTAGGATTGAAGAAGAATCTTATCTCTGTGGCAATGTTAGAAGGCAAGGGATATGATGTTGTCTTCAGCGAGGGAAAGGCTTTCCTGCGCAGTAAGACAACTAGAGAAACCTGGAAGATAGGGGTTCGAGTCAGGAACCTTTATCAGTTGCATGTAGATGGCTGCGCAGCAATGGCATGCAAGGCAGAAGGAGTGGTGAGCCAGGATGATGGCGAGTTGTGGCACCGGAGATTGGGCCACCTTCACAATGGCGCCTTGAAGATACTGCAGTAGATTTCTACTGGGCTTCCTAAAGGCACTCTTGCGCAGTCAGATCAGTGTAAGGGATGTACCTTAGGAAAGTTTGTGAAAGCCACCTTTCACAAGAAGTATAGTTGCGCCATGACGATCCTTGAGAGAATTCACACAGACGTGTGTGGACCTTTCTCAGTGGCTTCGATAGTAAAGCACATGTACTATGTGATGTTTGTTGATGATTTCTCCAGAAAGTGCTGGATCTTCTTCATGCAGAAGAAGAGCGAGACATACTCAAAGTTTTATGAGTTCAAAGCACTAGTCGAGAAGGAATCGGGTAAGAGGGTGAAGGCTAGTAGGAGTGAAAATGGTGGTGACTTCATCTCTAGTGAGTTCAAGGACTTCTACAACACATAAGTGATTTGAAGAGAGCTCATAGCTCCCCATAACCCACAACATAATGGGGTTGCTGAGCGGAAGAACAGAACAATCATGGGTGTTGCACAAGCGACGTTGCATGATCATAGCCTACCCCTTCACTTGTGGGCAGAGGCATGCGATACTGCAGTATATGTGCAGAACCATTTTCCTCATAGGATACTTGGCATGAGTACACCCGAGGAGGCTTATTCTGGTAAGAGGCCTGATATTTCCCATTTGAGGATTTTTGGTTCTCTTGTTTACGTGCATGTGACGAAGGATGCCAGGAAGAAGTTGGAGCTGACCGCAGAGGTTGGGATATTTGTGGGGTACACTGCTACACCCCACAACTATTGTGCGTATTTGCCAGACATTCGCAAGACTGTTGTGCAACGGGATATAAAATTTCAGGAGGAGAAAGGCAAGAAATTTCGCTTGAGAGGGAGCCACACTTGCCTGTAGATGAGGAGCTATTAGTTCCTAAGTATGAGCTTCAGGACGTGGATCAGCCACAAGATGAAGTTCATGGAGTGGAAGAGACCACTCATGCAGCACCAACCATCAGAGGGTGAAAGCGCAGTACAGAAGCTGAGTGACTGGCTCAAGATGCAGAGAAGGTTGTAGGACCACCTACAACACAACGCAGATAGAGACAGTCACCTGATCGGTACACTGGATACTTGGCTCTTATGATTAAATCTGTTGTGACTGAGCCATCCTCTTTCGAGGAAGCTGTGGAGGATCTCGCATGGGTAGATGCCATGGTGGAAGAGTATGATTCGATTGTCAGAAACAGTGCATGGGAGATTGTCCCAAGACCGAAGGTGAAATCAGTGGTGGGTTCGAGATGGATCTATAAAGTGAAGCAGGCAGCTGACGGGAGTGTGGAGAAGTACAAGGCAAGATTTGTTGTCTAAGGCTTCTCACAGATAGAGGGGATCGATTATGAGGAGACCTTTACACCTGTTGCAAGGTATTCTTCCATAAGAACAAATCTTGCTCTCTTAGCGTAGATGGGGTAGCACATTCATCAGATGGATGTGAAGACTGTGTTCCTCAACGGAGTCATTGAGGAGGAGGTGTACATAGAGCAGCTCGAAGGTTTTGAGATCTTTAGTAGCGAGTCGCATGTGTGTAGGCTCAAGAGAGCGTTGTATGGGTTGAAACAAGCACCTCGTGCTTGGTACACACAGATAGGCAGTTATTTTACTGGACTTATATTCTCTAGGAGTGAGGCGGATCCTAACCTATACCAGATTGTGGTGGAGGGTAAGTTGCTTATCATTGTACTTTATGTAGATGATTTGATTTTAACGGGAGATGAGCTATTGATACTTTCATGCAAGGAGGATCTTGCTCGAGAGTTTGAGATGAAGGACTTGGGCCTCCTTCATTATTTCCTAGGATTGGAAATTTGGCAGCACAGTGATGGACTATTTGTTTCTCAGGGTAATTATGCCCAAGAGATACTGGAGAAGTTCAACATGCATGGCTGCAAGCCTGTTGATACTCCTCTTCCTCGAGGTTGGAGGAAGCAGGATGCTACTTTAGTGGAGGTAGTGGATGCCAATGTTGATCGACAATTGGTGGGGTCGCTTATGTATCTGGTCAATACATGACCCGATATATGCTATGCTATTAACTAGCTTTCACAAGCTATGGTTAAGCCAATCAAGCTCTTCTGGAAGGCAGGAAAGCATGTATTGCATTATCTCAAAGGCACATCGGGATATGGATTGCGGTACAGACAGGAGGATGAGGTGAAGATATGTGGCTTCACGGATGCAGATTGGGTAGGGAGCCCAACAAACAGAAAGAGCACATCTAGAGGGATCTTCAGTATCTGGTCGATAGTAGTTTCTTGGTACAATAGGAAGCAGAGATCTATTGCACTCAGTTCCGCGGAGGCCGAGTATATGGCAAAAAATTTGGCTGCATGCGAGCCTATATGGATGAGGAAGATCCTAGTCGGGTTGTTCAGGTCACACTTGGATCCTACAATGATTTACTGTGATAACCAGAGTTGCATTAAACTCTCAACTAATCTAGTATTTCATGATAGATCCAAGCACATCGACATCAGGTACCATCATATCAGAGATTGTGTGCAGCGGAGAATCATGTTACTTTCATATATTCCCATGGAGGATCAAGATGTTGATATCTTGATGAAGGCGCTCACCAGGAGCAAATTCGAATACCACAGAGACAGGATAAGGGTTGCAGATAATCCATATCTTGTTGAGAGGGAGTGTTGAAAATGGCTATTTTTGGTGCAAATTCTATTTTTAGACATATGGATCATGGTCTATGAGTTGCAGGATGCTATTTGTGGATGATTGGTCATGATGGTAAAATAGATGGACTTCTATTTTTAGACATATGGGCAGAGTCTATTTTTAGACTGCAAGGCTAAAAATAGAGTAGTTGAATATTATTAGCTCTTAATAATATTTGGACTATAAACATTATCTTATTCTCTTGGAGCACTTCAGTTCGAGCTATAGAACTTCAGCTATTGCATGAAGGACTTCAGTTAGAACTTCAGTGATTTAGTTCTGTGGAGTTGAATGAGGATTTGATGGAGTTGTATTCAGTTTGACTTAGTTGAACTAGTTATATTTAGTCTAACTAAAAAATGCACTACTGTTGAGTGGTGTGAATTAGTTATTAATTAATGCACTAATTATTAACTCATAAATCAACTAAGGAATACATCATTTAACTCACTGCATGGACAGTTCAGTAGAGACAAGTGTTAGGGGTGAGTGAAAGGGCAAGACAGCTGTCAGTTGTGACTATAGCTATCCATGTGATTTTCACAATCAATGGATTTAGTATTGCCAATGAGGATTGCGTAGTGTTACACAAGGGAAATACGAGTTTGGTTCAGCCATTCATCAGTATTCTCATGCAGGATTGCGCAGTGGAGGCAAGCAAGCAGTGGAGGAGATTTGAACCTGTGATTGATTCATATCTGAGCTAGTTTGTGTGTAACAGGTAGAGATAGTGTTGAGTACTTGCGAGGAGTATTGTACTATGTATTGTTACATGTTATCAGTCAATATAATATACAGATAGCTAGGGGATTTTAGCTGTATGCTTTCCCCGTGACATACTGTGTTGATATGTGTGATTGATGCTTCAATGTGCGCATGCGATTGTTTCTTTAATACTGCAAATTGGTGATCAATGTAGAGGAGGTTATGTATTACGCATGATTCCACAAAAAATTTATAATCAGGATAATATTTGTGAATAAGTGTCATATTATTCAAAATTTCTATAGAGTTTACCCAAAACTCTTGGGCTACATCTCCTTGAGCTCTAGCCAACTCAACTAGGGTCTCTGGGATTATGGTCTAAGTTCTTTTTCAAGCTCCACACTCAACTCCACTGGTTTACACAGAACATAATGGGTTTAGAACACCATCTTATTCCTTGGATCTGAAGCTCTTAGCTTTTTGGCTCTAAGCTCTCACTCTGGCTCTAGCTCTGCCGCTCGGCTCTAGCTCTGGCTCTCGGCTTTGGCTCTAGCTTTGGCTTTCTGCAACTTTCACCTCTCTAGATTTTCACTTGACCTCCAAGTGACTCCAAAGGCTCCCTTAGCTGCTCTGTAGATTAGATCTTTGCTCTCTCTACTCTCTTGCTTCTGCCTACTCTCAATTGAGATCTCTGCATCCTTTGAGGTACTTTTCCGGCTTTTCGGCTACCCAAGCCATTTCTCTATGTATCATCATATTTCTGCACCTCTGCGGCTTCCCTGCTCCTTGTTAGTTCGACTGGCGATCTGGCTCTGTGGCTTTGTGGCATAAAAATGCATCATTGCCTGTAAAAATGCTTGCTTACAGCGTGGCATGAGGATCTAGAGTGGTTACAGAGGTTTAGGGGCCTTCTCTTAGGCAAAAACCCCACAAACGGAGAAAATTTCATTACATAGTGACTTATGGAAAATACACTATCAGACGTGATTTTCGGACTTGAAATCCCATTCAATCTTCCCTAAGATCCCTATCGGATCCACCATTAGGCGTTATATCGCATCGCATTAATGTATTGGGTGAGATCCCAAATACACAGGAAAACATCGAAAACCCGACACAATCCTTTTTATCGAACTTGAAATTATATGGAAATCACCCTAATATCGCATCGGGTCCACCATGGGTCACTTTCACAAGCTCCACTATCGATCTAGGTGATCTCTGATCCAACGGTCAACATGTGGTTTTAGGCGGCTTAAGGGTACGGATGTTACCTGCCCAAAAAGGTAGTTTCTCTATTCCTCCTCCAATCCATGCATTGTTAATTATATGGGATTGGACAGAGCTGGCCCAATACCGCTTACTGCCTATGGCTCGCCTGAAATCCCGCTTTATCGAAACTCAAATAACATGGTGCTGCATATATAATTCCCTTTTGGGTCCGCTTTATCACTTTGGTTGTATTTCCTTTGTATTTTGATTTTCATGCCGAAATTCCCCAATACACAAAAAAATCCCTTTTATCGGAACTCAAAACTTATTGAACCGCGCCTATAAAGTCCATCAGGTTCGGCATTATCACCCCTTTTACATCGCTGCAAGGTGACATTGCGATGCAGTATATCACAATCGCAAGTTGCGTTGGCCCGGGGGTCCGTCCTTTGCCTCTTGGGATCACCGACGCCAATTTGCCGATATCAGCGATTGTAATATCGCATCGGCCCAGGGTCCTTACCTTAGGTTATATGCACAAGCCTGCCTCCAACCTGATATGTCAGGGATCAGCAATTGGGGGTTTCTCCCCTTTCCACTTAAGTCTACCTTTTGGACCATCTCCGATGCGATTTTCCTTTATAAGGGCTTTTTTCCATTTTTAGGGGATTTTGCCTCTTTTTCCAAAGAACAAAGGGCATCTTCTTTCTGCGATAACTTCTGCATCCTAAGTCCATTTTTTCCCATTCAAGTTGTAATAGATTCAAAATGAAAAGGTCTCTGCCATGGGACTATTTCTAGGAACTTCCTTGGACTTTAATTTTCCTCTGTGAGGAACACTTAGACTTAGGAGTCTATCCAAAATCCATTTTGGATCAATATGAAAAGAAGTGAATGGTGTTTTTACCCCTTTTGGGATTTCACCTTACATCTTATGTATTCATGTGTGATGTGCTTATGTGTTGATTTCATATGTATTTTTTATTATGGTTTATGGTTGATGATGCTTATATGTTGATTGTTTACTCTCATGTTTATATGGTATTGGCTAACTAATTCATGATTTAGTTAATAATTGTAAAACAAGGAAAAAATTGGTTAAAATGATCCATTCAATAAGATACTAATTCACTCCCCCTCTCAGTATCGTCACACTTCCAACAATGCCCACCAGAGTTGAGAACTATAGCTAATGTTACAACTAGGGGTTGACTAAGGTAGTCTATGACATGATCAATACTACCCTTCTTGTATTTTATGTTTGAATGGAATTGTTGCAGGTATGTTGACCATTTATGATGGTGATTATTTAGTAACTTCCATTGTATCTACATAAATTATAGAGGTTTGTAACCATTACAGATTATCATCTCCTTCACTAAAATATGATGGTTTTTTTATCGATAGCCTACACGATGGAAAACACCTCTTTATCATAGGTGGGGTATATCCAAACACTATCAGAGAGAATTTCAAAGTGATATTCCATTGAATGTCCATTCTAAACAAGGACTCAACCAACTGCATAGTCAAAGGAATTTGTCTTAATCTCAAATGGTTGTTGCAGGTCTAGTACGATGAGAATTAGTGCAAAGAAAATGTGGTGTTTTAGTTCATAAAATTCCTTCTATCATAACTCATAATAAAAATATCCTCCTTTGTTTCACCCTTTTCCAATTGACTTAAAGGCCAAGCGATATAAGAGAACCCCAACAAGAATATATGAGAGAAGTTAGCAAGGCCCAAGAAGTTGCGAAGCTCTATTAGGGTCATCGGGATTGTCCATTCTTGAATGAATTGGATATTGGCTAGATCCACATTCACAATATTCTTATTAATAATATATCTAGGCATTGGACCTTGTTCATGGAAAATGAATTTTTTTCCAAGTTAGCACATCACTTTTTCTATTCCAGAGTGTGAAGAAAACAATGAATATGCTGCAAATGCTTTTCCAACTCTTATTGAAGCCAGGATATCATCCAGTTATACAAGCACAAAAGATTTTGTGAAAGGCCGCAAGATATCATCTATCAACCTCTTGAAATTTGTCATATAATTTTCCAAACTAAATGACAAACCTCTAAATAATACCCTCAAAATTCAAAATAGTCATCCATACAATAGCCAATTATATTAGGACATGGTGGCAGTTGCACTTCTAATCAATATTACTAAACTTCTTGGCCACCTTGAGCTGGTCAAGAATATTATTAAGCTAGGTAACTGGGTATTGGTTATTTACTATGATTTTGTGTAGGGAAAAACAATTAATTTTGAGTTAGTAGGTCTTGTTTTTGTTTTTCATGAGAACAATTGGGCTTCCATGGGCTGAGATATTTGGTCAAGTGTGCCTTATTTAGAGCATCTCTTTGACTTGTTTCTTGATTCAATATATTCAATAAGAGAGTAGTGGTAGATTGGCTAATTGGGTAGAGGTCTATTAGGGGTCAATTTGATTGAATGCTTGACATGAGAGTACAAAGCTACCGTAATGGGTGAGGAGAAGATGTCATTTTATTCTTCCATGGCTTTGTCCATTGTCACCTATTTCATGGAGGATCTCTTTATGGAGGCCATGGATGTGGCCACAATATTCCCCTTACTTTGAGAGTGAATCAATAAGAAGAAAAATTTCCTAGTTTTTGACATGATCTTACTACATTGCTTAGAAAGTATCAAAGAAATGGAAGTAGGCAAGTCTACCTCTAGTATCCTATATAGTTGTCTACCAAAATTTATAATAAAAATACAAGGTCTAGACTCGTATATAACATGATGCTTCCACAAGTATCATTGGACTAAAATAACATCACAAACTTCAAGTGGACAAACATCACATAATACATCATCCTTGAAGTGCTTGATGCCATAGGATAAGTGACACTATTGGCTAAGGCAAACATCTCACCCTTAGTAGAGCCACCTAATGTTGTATGGCTATCGGTGTGATGTTGTTGGTAGGCCCAATAATGTTAAAACCTCTACTACAATGATATTATCTTAACTCTCACTATCAATAATGAAAGGTAGTGGATCACCCTTCACCCACATATGTAAGTGAAAGAGTTTATCACCTTCCTCTAGATCTTCAAGCTCATTTGGTATATCATGGTCGTGGAAATGATGCCATTGGGTTCTACATAAATGATATTTTCCCCCTTGTCAAGGTATAGCTCATAGAAAGAACCTAGATCTGACTCTGATCCTTTTAGTTTTGTCAATAATGATTTCCTTATGCAACATTCATTAGAGTTATGAGAGCATATCTTGTGGAACTCATACCACTTTCCCATGTGTTTATTCATATTTCCATTACTATTCCTTTTTTGTGGCACAAATTAGTTATCCTTGGGTGGTTTTCCTTAGACATATCCATTATTATGTGATTTGGGGATTACCTTGGCATACTTCTACTATGAGGGATTCACAAATGAAAAGTAAGTCTTCTTTTATTTAAAATTTTACTCAATTGTGACGACATACCAGTATGTTATGCCAAGTGAGTAGATGTCTAAGAAATCCATTTTTGTTTAAATTTGTTTATGTAGAAATTCACAATACTTGAGCACTAGATGTTTCTAAGAGTCTTGTATACCCAAGTTGGTGCATAAGGTGTGAAATTTTGTGAACTCTACCACTACTTGGTCCCTCTGCTACCATAGTGTGGTCCATATCATGTGCTGGTCTTCAAAGCTTCTAATGGGGTGATATTGTTCCTTAACAACTTCCCTAAAAGAGTCACAAGTTAGTGAAATTGAAAATAATGTGTATTCCTCCATGTCATTTTTCTCATGGTAAGTTTCCCACCAATCCTCGACATGGGGGCAAGCTTCAAGAGTGCAAAGGTAATATTTTCTCTATCAGAAAAATTGTGCATTGAAAAGTATCCTTCTATATAATTTAACCATTTGTCCAAAGCATTGACATATATATGGCCTTCAAATATAGGAATATGAAAACCCTTAAGGGGGTTACACCTTAAATGTGACCACTTGATGAAGATGCATCCTCTATTGGTATCCATCCAAGGATATTGTAAAAATTATCCATCACTTGTTCCTTTTTCACTCAAGGGATTCTTCGAGAAATAGTTTAATGTAATATCCTACTGCCTCATCCTTATTTTCTTATGCCATGCAAGGCTAATGAGGTTAGAGAGGAAGGTATTGGAACGGCTCAAGTAGTTTGAGTCCCAACTCCCTATACACTGACCTCATTGGGGACATGAACTAAAAAATATATGAAAAGTAGATTACTATAATACCACTAATATGAAAATATGAGGGGAATGAAATGGTACAAAAATTTGTAACCAAAATATATAGATACAATGAAACTTGAATTTTATTAATAAATAGATTGTGATAAAACTACATAAATATAGAATGAAAACAAACTAGCTTGAGCAATGGTATATTATCTGTGAGAAGAGATGTGATGGCTATGTTCCTTCATTACATTATCTTACAATGAGGCTACAAGGAATTTTTATCATAAAGAAGCAATGAGAAAACCATAAACATCCAAAAAACCTAACCTTAGGAGATGAAGCACCAAAAGGTTTATGGGCCTTGAAAGCGTATGTTTGAGTTCCAACTTCCTAGGGTCCTAACTACGACATATGATCTCAATTTGAGGAACTTGGTAGCCCATTAGAAATCTATTTATGGAGAAGTACATTTTCCAATTAGACTTGGAAAACTATGATTGTTGAGTATTTGTTTCACTAAAAAGAGTTGTTTAGCACCACAAAATGACTTTCAATGTTCAGGACCCAAATAACTGTACAAAATTTAACAAAATAAAAACATATGATGTGAACCAGTGGAATAGGTGTGTGACCATCAATATCCACTAAGATGGCAAATTAGACATGCTCAAGGGTAACATTTGAAATGTCACATTGTCAAACAGGAAGTTGCACGATAATAACTTTTTCATTAAGAGGTTGTGCATGTATTGCCTCTCTAATTTCATCCATACTATTATTAGCTCCAAGAAAATATATCATCATGTGATCATCGAAAAAAAATTCTTCAGACATAACAATCATGGGAGATTCATCTATTGTACTAGAACTTGGATTCTCCTTTTATAAAGTTCTATGTATTTCCATACCTACCCTTTCCTTTTTCCTTGTTTCAATGTTCTTTTCTATGGGTTTTTTTCCTTTACAACAAAATTTTATAACTACGATGGTTCCCCATTTTTAAACAAAATGAAATTACAAGTAGACAAAAGTTGCCTTGCAAACAAAAATACAGATACAAATTGTCTTTCAGTTACAAAAATTGTAATCCGATTACACAAGAAGATAATGATTATCTTCCAGTCTTACAAAAAGGGACAAATTTTGTTTTCTAGTTCCTTAAGAAGAGGATAATTGTGTTGAAATTACTAAAATTTCCTTCTAATTACATTAAAATTTTCTTTTAGTTATATGATAAGACAAAAATTTGATTCCTAATATCACAAGTATATATGAAAATTCTTTCCAATTACACAAAAAATCATATCTAGTGTTCAGATATTTATTTCTTTTCTATGCTTATTCACTAGATTATCATTTGTTGAGCTAGTAGAAAGAAATTGTTTTAAATAAAATCACTAGCATAAACTAGTGTATATGTGTTGGCTTAGGGCGTCCTAACCCAGGTTCCGAGTTAGCTGTGCCAACCAAAAAAACACTACACTTTTGGCCCTTTCGGCAACAACCCGCATAGCACAGGCTGCACTCTCACCCAAAGCAGTATGGGGGATGCAAGAACCACATTTCTACATGCAGAGAGTAGTGTGATGTCTT
>APFE030488733.1:7895-28827 GCA_000404065.3 Pinus taeda
GAGGGAAGAGAGGAAGGCTTGTGAGGTGCCATGATTTCCTATAAGCATATGTGAGGATTGTACTGAGAGCTGGCTAGATGTGAGAGTTAAGGCTTTGTGTAATTCCTATGTATTTCCACCTTGTATGATATTACAGATAGTGGGTTTTTTAGCTGAGGCTTCCCCAAAGTATTTTCATGTTTATTGTGCATTGATTCTTCTTCTTCTTGTTGTATTATTCAGCTTGATCTTTAAGCTTCTGCAAATTGATAATAGAAGTAGGTTATAGTATTCTACTTTGATTTATATTGCATTATCGGGTTTACCTACAGAATATTTTCTACATATCTTATGTATTTGCGTATGAACTACTTCGTATGCAAGTATATGAATCTTGTGGCAGATGTGCTATCGGTTTAACCATCACTTTGGATTGTCGAATGATCTGCTTTCCAGCTTGTGATGCATCTTCGCTCGTGTGTTCCCTTCTCAGCTGAGTACTACTACAAGTTGCTAAGGGGCACACTCATCTCACCCTCCCATGTGTTAAAACCTCTTATTCACCTTCCTTGACTCACTGTAGTGGTCACACCCTTGCTACTAACAAAGTTATCTTACTTGCCTCTATGCGACATCACAGTCAAGGAATTACCTTACGAACCACTACTGGGACTCCTAGACCAAATGGTCTGAGGTCTAATTGGGGATTTTTACCAGGAATATCCCCTTAATATGTTGGCAGGTCTAGAATCATCAACAAGATGTTAGCAGATAACAAAAATTCATGGCACAACAAAGCTCATAAATGCACTTTGGCTTGATAGGCTCACCATAAAGAAATCCATTGGCATGTCACCATACCAATTGGTTTATGGAATGGATGTTGTTTTTCCATCCTCTTTGGGAGTTCTAGTCATGAAGTTAATTTAGGAATTACAGGCTGAGCCAAATGACATTCAAAGGAGAATTGATGATACAATCTAGTTGCAGCAATCCAGGGAAGAAGATTATAATAAGGCTCAAGTCATCCATGGGAATATCAAGAAAGTTTTCGACCGAAGGACAAAAGCAGATGATTTCACCTTGGGTGATAAAGTCTTAATGTGGGGTTCTAGAAGAGAAGACAAATGGAAGCATGTAAAATTTGACAACTTATGGATGGGACCTTATGTCATTTATGCTTTCAGAGGGAATAATGCATTTTTTATCAGAAATTTAGATGGGACATAATTACCTGGTCGACCTGTCAATGACAGGATGCTCAAACACTTTTTCTTTGAGCAATAGAAGTTTTCCTAAGATTTATCATTGTAAATATCATTGTCCTTATTGTTTGGATTACGTGACCTATTAACAGAAGTTGAAGCCCATAGAGAAGGCCCTGAGCTTCTATTGATGAGTTAACATAAGCACTGTAACAAAGAAATCATAGGTATATATTGGTGAAATAAGACACTCAAGGCTATTGATCACATTTTCTTGGCACCTCACAGGGAGATCACCATCCCTGGCTGGAGCCACTGTTAGGGTCCTATAATTTATAGGATCTCAAAATAATTGAGTATTGTATCTCAAGAATCTTATTTTGTAAATACTTCTCAATCTGCCAATGATTTCCAAATAAAAAGAAAACAAAAAATTAAAAAATGAAAAGAGGGTATGAAAAAGAGAAAAAACAAGAATATTGAAAAAGAAGAAAAGATTGAACCCCACCAAAAGAAAGAAAAACAAAAAATAAATAATACTGGAAGTGTTGCAAGTCTAAATGCCACTACTCATAGATAGTTTTGCTTCATTACTGAAAATAAAAAGTTATGTGTAGCTTGTTCAAAATGCCAAAATTACTAGTTTTTAGTTTAATCATACAGTGTAATCATGATTAAACTCCTTTAAATTTCTGTAAATTAAGATAGAGAATAAATATTTACCCAAAAGTTTAATTTGGGTAAATCATTAGTTAGGTAGAAAATGATATTGATCCAACTGTTTAACCTGGATCAATAGGTCCAGAAATAAAGGATAGGTTAGGTAGTTTTTTCATTATGTATAAAAGAAAATAAAAATGGGTTTGCTAGTCTAAATACACCCTAGAGACAAAAATAAAAATGATAGTTTAGCTAAGGGTAGGAAGATTAGGTGATTTGGTAAATATTTGCTTATGTAAATTTTATCCTAAGTTTTGAGAATATCATCAAAAGGCCATAATATGTATGATGGGATAATTATTGTATATGTTTCATTATTTATCCTTTATCCTAAGTCCAAAAGGGAAAATATGTGCGCTATGGTTGACATTTTTCATTTGTTTCATTTTCCCTTATCCTAAGTCAGGAAAGCAAATATCAAAAGTGCAAGCCAACAAATATTTTGTTTGTCATATTAAGGATAAAGTACACCCCACTCAGCACCCTTGGGATCCACTCTCACACTTCATCCATGGCCTTTATCCTTTTTCGCCCCTCCTCTCCATTTTGTCTTTATCGCCAGGGGGCTCCGGAAAGTAGTTTTCACCGTCGAGCCCCATCCTTTACATTTTGATTTCGTACCCTCCCCCCCCAAAAACTAAAACTGTTAATTGCCTGCTACCGCCTCTGGAAACCACATTCCTTCATCCATCCTTCTACACCCCACCAATTGTCCTCCACCACTCTCTGCCCGCCACATGGCATGATCATTGAACCAATTAAATGTGTTCCCGACCAAAATGACTGTTCTCCATTTAATTCGATTTTCTCCCGAGTAATCGTTAAGACTAACGGTCCCAAGCCATTCTTAACAGGACTATTCTCAACGTTTAAAATCTTCTTAGCCTGTCATTCTCACCCCTTTTCACTACTGTCGTTTTTCTGTTATTCACAGTTTCCCACAACGATCTCTATCAGAGGAATTTTGCAGTCAGATTATGACAGAAATTGACATTACCTTCCATTTTCACCTGGCAGTCCACTATTTTGCTGTCCTCGGTAAGCCTCCTCTGCAAATTCATCCTATTCACATATTTTTACAGTAATGCCTCCTAAGAATAAGACTCAAGATAATTCCCCCTTCTATAGATTTATATCATATACCTTTAGCTGATAGGGATTACAAGATAAATGAAACTCGGTGTGATTGCGATTTTTTGGAATTGAATTGCTCCATAGAGGATAAGCACATAGAAAAAATCAATAAAATTGGTCTCTAGGAGTCCAACCTCCCCCATTATATTTCCCCCTTGACATTCCTAGCCCCAGAATTTACCAGAAGATGTCAAGCATGTTATGTCCCTACCCAAAGAGCCATCATTTCCCCTACTAGTGACATTATTTTCACCCTTACAGCCCATGGTTTGATGTGGGATCTTGTTTCTTACTTATTTACATGATTCCTTCTTGATGTGAAGTGGAATCATTTGTGTGATGTACTTGTTGTCATGATTCGTCATGTTTTATATGAGATCCCTTTGTTGTATGTTTATGGGATACTCATGTTGTTTCCATGTATGTTCGCATTGAGATCCCTTTTATGCCATGTTGGTGGGATGCTCATGATCATCATGCATGAGTTTACGTCACACTAATAAGAGTCCTTTTTGACTGAGAGTTCCTGTAGCGGAACATCTCTTGAAGCCACTCCTGTGTGAGAGAATCTTCCTTGTATGATAGCGACATCACCTCTTATGTACATCATCACTATTGACAGCACTTAATGTAGCAGCCTACACCATCTTGACACTGGGGGACCAAAGATGTAGTCCCTCCTGGATGAATTCCATTATCAACGACTTATGTTTTTATTTTTAGATGATTATCATGTTCCTCTCTTTACAGCATGCAGATGTATTCATTAATGTTCTTTTAAAAAATGCAATTTAACACATCATGAAAGTAAAAGGTCTTGGAAGGGTCCTTTGTCACACCCGGACCTGGATCAAGTGGTATAAGAGCGGTCTTTGCGTTGATGTGAATTGCAGCATGAACAATGGAATGTGCAGCGATAGAGGATGAAAAGGCGATGTAGGGGACCATGCTCAAAATTTCCGAAAAGGTGGAAATAATGTATGAAACTCTACAGAAAGAGACAAAAGAAACTGAGCGATTGCAGATTCAGTTGCGAGCCACGAAAGAGGACCTGGAAGAACTAAAGCACAACAAAGATAATCTTCAAATAGAGAATGATGAATTGAAGACTCTTCTACATGAAGAGAAAGAGGAAAAACATAGTTTTCTACAACAACTACAAGCTAAGGACGAGGCCTTGGAACGGCTGCAACATGACCCATGCGAGGTAAAAAGTAGTTCTCCATCTTCATGTATGTTTCCTGATGATGATTTCATTGTTTTTGAAAATCATACCATATGAATTGGCTCCAAATTGTTGAAGAAAATGGGGTATGAAGGAAAAGGCTTAGGCATTAATGGCCAAGGCATTGTTAACCCCATCAAAGTCAAAGAATTACCTCGTCAAGTAGGACTTGAGTATGTTAGAAAGGAAGTTGGGGAATACATCGAGATAGCTAGCAAACCAACAACAGATGATGAGCAACCCTCATCAGTTCTTTCCAAATCGAAAGAGGAGGTAAAATATGTTGATTTCCTTTTGGTTTCGTCTTCAGATAATATGATTTCTGTTGGAGATTTGGAGATCCCAATTACAGGGACAAACATAAGGCTCCTTACAAGGATGAGGTGCGAGGAGGAAGGAAAACTTGGTGTTAATAACTAAGGTATAACTCAACCATTGGAGGTTGTGCAGAGACCTCAATTTGCAGGCTTGAGGTACACCAAAGGAGAATGCTCGAAGGTGTCATATGCTTTCGAGACATCATCAAAATCATTGAGAAAAGAGAATGATGGGAACACATCCCCATCATCCCATGGCAGTTTCCATTGCAAGGAAAGAGCTGAGGCCAACTCTCATCGCCATACTTACACCAGAGACGGCAAGGAAAGGTATAACCACTCTTGACATTCGAATGTTCATTTCGATTATAATCATGTCGTTAGAGATGAACATGTTGGATGTGGAGCATGATTATTTAGAGGTCTTTGTTTCATCCAGATGTATACCCCAGGAAGATTATACACCCCTCCACGCGGGGGGGGGGTATGAGGGGGAGTTGTCCCCTCTGCGAGGGTTTTGGGGGGGCTAATCCCCCCCGGTTTGGGGGTTCGGGGGCCAACAGTCCCCCAGCGGGGGTTTTGGGGGCAACAAGCTCGAAGCTAAAACAAATGTAAAATTGCCTTGTAAAAGTATAGTAATTTCTAGTCAATATGGGTTGTTCATTAGGCAGATGATCTGACGATAGAATTTATGCTTAGTTTATGGTTTTTTTCCCTAGAAGGAAACCCCTCTCTTTGTATGAGGGAATTTTATTGAGACTGTGTAATAGATGTGTATTCTTCGAGCGAGAAACAGAGAGGTGAGACTGTGAGAGAAAAATGAGGATATTACAATGGATCTGTTGTAGGTTGTGTCTCTTCATTTTGCTGGATAATGAAAAGGAAGGACTGGCTATTTGGGGTGGATGTAGCCCAAACTGTGTGAACCATGTATATCTGTGTCTCTCTTGTTTTATGCATTTTTTGTGTTTATATTTCTGCAATATTTTATGTGTTCCATTGCTCTGTAATATATAATTTTCTAATAGAATGTGAACCATGGAATTGAAAAACATGTACCTTTTTTGGATTACATAACCATACATCTTCTAGGTGTTGGAAAAGAATGGCAGCACACAAAAGGATGAGGCATGAAATACCCTCTCAACATCAGGGAAAGAAACATGTTAAGCAAATATGGAGAAATAAGATGTATTGTAGTCATTGAGACAGAAGTGGCCATCAAAGAGCCACTTGTTGGAGGCTCCATCCGGAGTAGCACCTTAAAGACAAAGTGTTAGTGCAGGAACCAGGTGAAGCAGTTGTTCTACAAGAAAAACCACCACAGTGAGGCAACCCATTCACCTTAATAAGTGAAAAATGGTTTCTAGATATGTTAGCATTTCTTGGTCGTGCTTTTGTAAATCATTTGTTGCATTTTAAAATGTAAAACTGATGACGTGTTTTCCATCTCTTGTTTAGCAACAATGATGTCTGGTCTTATTTTGAGTTGCATGATAAACCGTGAAAGTGATGTCATGTTTCCATCACTTGTCAAAGAAAAATCAGCGTTTGGCCTTATTGTTGTAAATCATGTGTTATAGTGATGATGTGTTTTCCATCACTTGTTGGAGCAACAATGATATGTTGGCCATGTTTTCGTAGTTGGGATATTTTTTCCATTTTGATGTAAACTTGACCACCAAGTATGTGTTATAAATTCCTGGCAAGTGTGGGATGCTTAGGGTCATTAGTTGATCATAAAAGGCATGTAATTTGCAAAAGAATGTACTATAGGTTGTAGAGGTTGCAGGTGTCGGCTCATCACTTAAGGCTCCAAAGAACAAAGGTGAAGGAGATGGAAGCAAGGCCTTTCAGGACACTTGTGATGCAGACAAGGTATAAAAAAGTTACAGATTGTTTTTCATGCTTTTGGAGGACCAAAAGCTCCTAAGTGGGGAGAATTGATCTAGGTGGCTCCTGAGACACACACAGGACAAAGAGGGCTTATGAAAGCTCAAAAATCAAAGTGTTTGGATTATGCTCGAACCAGGTTCATGTTAAATATCACGTCTTTCTGATCGCGATGGTGTGAATGGTTTGTCAATCCGAGTCCGAATGAGGAAGATAGAGGAAGTCAAAGTTTTGGTTGACTTTTGCTAACTCGACAGGTTAATGGAGACACAATTTGGACATTTTCTGGTGGACGAAATTGAGCCAACTTCGGCTAGATTCTGGGCGAAATTTTCGCCTCGTTAAAATGACTCCTTCGGTCAAAAATCCGGATTTCCAAAATTACCTTATTATTATTAAAAATTAAAAAAATATATAAAAAAAGGAGGTGGTGGGCCACCACCCCCACCACCCCATGCCTACCCATCATACACCATATCAATGTACCATGATTTAATACAGGGCTAGTGGGATTGAACCCGCTCGGCCGACGTGGGCTGTCCCCCACAGAGTAGCCCTATGAACCACGTTGAACGTACCACCAAAACACAATGCCCCCCCAAACAATTAATGTGCCATTTTTAAGTGTGGGAGGCATGGGGTGGGCCGCCCAATGCAGACCGACCCCCATTTAAATACATGTAGTTTATGTTAAAAGTAGAAAATGATAAACCATGGAGGGGGCGAGGTTTGACCACCCAACCTCCTCCACCTAATGCAGAATACTAACCAATCCGCCAAACTGATTTCCTTCGTTAATTTGCTTGGGAATTGATATAAACCTCATTTGCATAGTGCACCTAGGTAGATGGAGTAATCAGGAGTGGACAGGGAAAACAACCCAGAGTTAATTTTTAATTAATTTTTATGCAGGGGGAACCATGACTGAGCAAAATTTCCAAGAAGGTGAAATTTTTGCAGTGTCCAAATTGGACAAAATTTATGTTGATCTTACACCTCTCAAAGACACGAACTCGATGGTGTAGTCAGTTTCCTGATCTGAGCAACCGAGTTGCAGACGACTCGGAGGAGGGAATCTTTGGGGAATCTAGGGGGAATATAAAAGATTCCTTGAGCCCCAGATTCTCACTTTCTCAGAATTCAAAAAATTGATAGTCTATTTTACACTATTTGACGCCACAAATATGATGGTGCATTCAGATTTTCCATTTGATCCTTTCAATTTTCGACCAATTTTGTAAGTGGAGTGCAGGTGTCAGCATTCATGTGTGAGCAACCATTTCCATGAGATTCGACACTGCAAGATTCAACGTGCGACCAGCTTAGCAGCTTGACATCCTTCTTCCGATGGCCCCTAGATGTGAGGTATATGCAGTGTGGTAATGTAATTCTTTTGCTATGCATTGTGCTGCACAGATCCTTATTTGAGGTTTGATGTGGGATCTTGTTTCTTACTTATTTCAATGATTCCTACTTGATGTGATGCATAATCATCTGTGTGATGTACTTTTTGTCACGATTCGTCATGTTTTATTTGAGATCCCTTTGTTGTATGTTGATGGGATACTCACGTTGTCACCATGTATGTTTGCATTGTGATCCCTTTTATGCCATGTTGGTAGGATGCTCATGATCACCATGCATGAGTTTATGTCATACTGATAGGAGTCCCTTTTTACTAAGAGTTCCTGTAGTAGAAAATCTCTTGGAGCCACTCCTACATGAGGTCATTTTCCTTATATGATAGCAACATCACCTGTCACGCCCCCAGGCCTATGGTAGTCTTCCAACCGTGCTAGGCAAAGTGTGGCACTACCAACCGTTTTCTTTTCACCAATACTTACAATTGTAGACTACGCCTTAACAATCCATACTTAGTTTTATTTTCGTTACCAATTATTATTAATGTGCCTTTATACCAATGAACACCCATACACATTCATTATCAACAACATTATACTGATAGGAGTCCATTTTTACTGAGAGTTCTTGTAGTAGAACATCTCTTGAAGCCACTCCTGCATGAGGGCATTTTCCTTATATGATAGCGACATCACCTGTCACACCCCCAGGCCTACGGTAGTCTTCCAACCATGCTAGGCTAGGTGCGGCACTACCAACCGTTTTCTTTTCACCAATACTTACAATTGTAGACTACACCTTAACAATCCATACTTAGTTTTATTTTCGTTACCAAGTATTATTAATGTGCCTTTATACCAATGAACACCCATACACATTCATTATCAATAACATTATACAAGAGAAATGCACAACAGTATAAAGGGAGGGGCAACTCCCTGCAATATGAGTCTGCCCAATATCAATATATTATACAATCTTCACTTTTACAAAGTATAGGCTAAGTCCTTGGGGAACCCCAAATTTATACTTAGAAAAATTTCGAACTTCGACAAAATTGGTTGCCCAGCTCATCGGCACCTCCGCACGGTCGCCGCACAACCCACCAACCTGTCATTCGCCTTGTCGCACGTCTTCCCCATTTCGCACTTCGTTTGGTCGACAGACGCCCAAACCGTGTACACCTGCCCACACGTAGTCCCACTTGCCAACCCTTGGCAACTGCCCAAATCGTGTGAAACAACACGTAGTACCGCCTGCCCAACTCTACGACCTCCGATTCCAACCTTCGTCTCCACCGCACCGTCATGCATGGCGTGCCCACACCTGGCCGCCCGTCCACACGCCCTCATCATGTCGACCAACTCTTTGTTTGCGGACACCCTACTCGGGCCGCCCATCGTGCACGCCTGCACGGACGCCCTCACCTGGTCGCCTGTCGTGCACGTCTACCCGGACGCCCTCATGGTCACCTGTACGCCCGCCTAGGTTTCCCGTCGTGTAGCCCTGCACGAACGCCCTCACCCGGGTCGCCCGTCGTGCAGCTCTGCACGGGCGCCCGCCCGGGTCACCCGTCATGCAGCCCTGCACGACGACTCCTCCAACTTGCACTTCCACCCCTGCATTCGCACTGCATCCAAGTACTGCGTCTAGAGAAGATGATCGATGAATGATCGATAGTAGAAATGCCTCCAACGCACTTCCATATATAACAAGTGTACGACATGGTCCTGGCTTGCCCAACAAACCTGCCCAACGCCCACACTTCATCGCAAACGCCATAACTATCACGTCGGCTCCCTTACTAATGTCGGTCGGCCTCCCTAAGGTTAACTCCATGCCACTACACATATAAGTAGCTCACCCTCCTCATATGTGCATATCTCAACATCCCACACCCAAGGAAGCTTGCACACTAACCACAGTCACACTTTGTTCAACCTCAATCGCGCGCCCTCCGTGGTCGCACTTCGGGCGGAGCTGCAGGTCGTTACATCCTCCTCCACTTGAAGTCGTTGTCGTCCTCGACGACATACCATCCTGGCAACCATCTATCACCAAGATCACCATACCAAGGTATACACCTATCGGTATGTCATACATTGGAAATCATCTCAATCCATGATCATCGATCACCCTGTCACAATCCCCACATGTTGCTATCCATCGTGGAAGGCTGGCCCCTCCATCTCAAGCTACATGCCCACTGCAACATCTCGTGTCGACCTCATCATGTGTCGTCCTCATGTGAACTGCTGCCATGATACTCCAACAAATGCTAACACATCTCCGCACACTGCATGCCCCCATGTCTGAACTAGTTGGGTAGCTAATCCACCTGTCACGTCCAAACCATGAGAATGTACATCCTCATGCCACCATCAGTTGTTTCTTTGAACATTCCGTCACATCCTCAACTCGATCAAGAATCCATCTCCATATAAGTGTAAGCCATGCTCAGGTCCATGAAGTAGTCCTCATCTCATTTGCAACATGTTGTCCATGATGTTTGGTGTCAATGTGCTGCATAAAATCAGCCACATCTATCCCAACATCATCCATATGTGTGCCTCCTCAATATGAAGAGACCGTCTCATCAAACTCCAACTCTCGCTGTGCCACATCTAGGCCCATGAAGCAACCTCCATCATATCTGCAATTTGTCATCTCTCAAGTCTGCCATAGAAACAAGTATACACTTGTCTCATTTATCCATGTGCTGCCCATCATCGTAGATCAATCAGCTCCCATGAGTCAAAAGTGGTTGAGTCTCGGCTCAACCCATGCCCAAGTATTGCCACCAAGGCATCATCATCCTCATAACTCCATCACTCCAAAGTGTCTCAGGTCGATCCTCCACATCAAGTCACTCTTTCAAGCCATTCCCATACATGTACTTGAAAGTATGCACCCCATCCTTCATCAAAATCTCTGACCTCAGCTCCTCAATGCATCAGATCCTCTAAGTCCACCATTTATGAAGTCCCCAAAAGTCGCAACAACCTCATGTCATTATGAGCTCTATGAGACATCTCCAACCAACATCTCAGCAAGCATACAAGTCTCGGCCCAAAGGTCTCTGCAAGATGCCTCAGCTCTCCATGTAGTAGAAATGCTCCATAGCCTGCTCACAACTCCATCCAAGTCCATGGCCTTGTTGTACAAGAGTGCACAACCTCTCCATCGGCTCATAAGTAAAACATCTCCATGTCACATCAACAAATCCATCTGCACAACACCCCTGCCTCGGCACTCCTCATTGGATGCCCATAAGTGACATCTCTACAAGTGCTCCCGCACAATGTCCCTGCATAAGACTGCCATGCTCCATGTCTCCAACCTGATGTCCATGACTAAGTTGCCATGTAGTCCAACCAAGTAGACCCATCACAACAATCGGTCATCCTCACCCAAGTCTGCAATCTTCGGTCTAGTGAACTCGGTCACCCAACCATATCATCATCACATGAGTTTCTCCATCATAGCTCCCCCACTAAAGGTTCCACCAAGACTTGCTCTTGGTCTCGGCCATGAGAAGTCCACCCAAGTGTGTGCCCTTCAATCTGTCCATGAGTCATGCCAGGCACTTAGCCATGTGGCTAAAGCATGACCCATTCCTCCGCAACAATCATCATGTTCCTCCCTTGTCATGAGCCTTTGTACCTTCTACCATAAGGTCACAAACAACCCCAACAAGTCCTGCAACAGTCACCAATCCTTGCTTCTCCATACAAGGTCTCATCATAGTCACCCATGGTAAAATGCTCCCTAGCATCGGCAAACTAGCTTTGCTCTTCCCTGCATACGGTCCATCTACCAAATGTTCAAGTGAAACACAAGTATCAATAGTACTTACATCATCATCATGAGGTTCCTCCATGAGTGTACCCTCATCCATACATGTCCGCAAACTGCACGATCCTAGTCCAACTTGATCAATTTCAAGTTCATCCTCCATCATGATCATGTCTGCAACATCTTGAACTATCACGGCTTCCTCTTCCGCCCCTGCCTTCGCACTGCGTCCAAGTACTGCGTCTAGAGAAGATGATCGATGAATGATCGATAGTAGAAATGCCTCCAACGCACTTCCATATATACCAAGTGTTGGGCGTGGTCCTGGCTTGTCCAACCGACCTGCCCAACACCCACACTTCATCGCAAACACCATAACTATCACGTCGGCTCCCTTACTAATGTAGGTCGGCCTCCCTAAGGTTAACTCCATGCCACTACACATATAAGTAGCTCGCCCTCCTAATATGCACATATCTCAACATCGCACACTCAAGGAAGCTCGCACACTAACTGCAGTCGCAATTTGTTCAGCCTCAACCACGCGCCCTCCGCGGTCGCACTTCGGGTAGAGTTGCAGGTTGTTACATCACCTCTCATGTACATCATCACTATTGACAACACTTAATGCAGCGGCCTAAACCATCTTAACACTGGGCCCCAGAGACGTAGTCCCTCTTGGACGAACTCCGTTATCAACGGCTTATGTTTTCATGTGTTGATGATTGCCATGTTCCTCTTTTTTACAACATGCGGATGTATTCATTAATGTTCTTTTAAAAAATGCAATTTAACACATCAAGTCTTGGAAGGGTCCTTTGTCACACCCAGACCTGGATCAATATGGATCATTGTACTC
The DNA here is from genome assembly GCA_000404065.3 of Pinus taeda. Taxonomy (NCBI): domain Eukaryota; kingdom Viridiplantae; phylum Streptophyta; class Pinopsida; order Pinales; family Pinaceae; genus Pinus; species Pinus taeda. The sequence goes on from APFE030488733.1 coordinate 20,385, forward strand.
TCTTTTGTTGAATCATTTGCCCTTATTTTACTATGGAGATTCTTAATATGTAGATGTAAGCTTTGTCACAATTAGATATATTTTACTATGGAGATTCTTAAATGTTTAAAAGAGACTGACGTTAGAGGCGGTGAGATTGCCTTGTGCAATCAATACTTTTTATCAAAATTCGTATTGAAAGATCATCATTAATTAATGGACCATTAAGGGACCAGATCTCGAAAGAATGTGATGGTCTTCCACCAGATGGAAGAACTTTGGAGGAATCTTCAATGACAACATCTAAAATTGGACGGTTGAGCGGGTTGGCAGAAGAATCTTGAGGGGTCGTCTTCAATCACATCCAAATTTGGAGGATTGAGTGGGTAGGGCGCCGAGATGCGAAGAAGGTGCGAGGAAATTGTTAGATAACTTAATAGTCTTCTTTTATTGAATACGTGGACAAAGAAACTCCAGTTTCTAACGTATCTTGAATCAACTAAGATATGTATTACCACAATATGGAAAAAACTGCATTTTCTGTTTTTCCGTGTGTATTACGACAATATGGGGGCTGCTGGTCTGCATTTTCTGTTTTTCCGTGTGTATTACGACAATATGGGGGCTGCTGGTCTTCCACGAGATGTAGAAACTTTGGAAGTTTGGGCCGCCCAGATGAGAAGAAGGCGCATTGGAATAATGTTCTTCAATCTCATTTAAAATTAATGATACGTGAAAGCTGACCCTATTTTCCGCCCCAAATCTAATTCCCAAAGACTTTCACACCTCTCTGTTCCCGTGTTCCACTCATCACGTCAATTCTTCAATACCTGAAATTATATCTTCCACACCAATTTTCCATGGAATTTGATTCCACACGTTCCACCCATTTTCCACACAAATCAGATCCCGAAATCACCTCTCTGTTCACCCACTCATCACGCCAACCAATTTCTACGACTCTTTGAATTGTAGTGAATTCATAGGCAAAGCATCTTAAATAAAGACAATTCTCAAAGTCTTTATTTGGAAATTTTATCAAATTTATATATGACTCTTCTAGAAGGGGATTAAGACCATTAGAACCTTAAACATTAAATTATATTAAAAAAATTACATAATTTTACTCAATATTTTAAATAAAAAACTAAAATATTTATTTATATTTTACACATAAATTTTATACATATTTTCTCAACAAAAACATTATCACTGCAATTATTAAGACATTGTTGTTATTGTCACTTAGTCCACAATGCAGAATTATAATTGACAAAATACTTTAATTTACTAATTAGTACAACCTAAATTGATTAGTTCTACACCTTAACTCTAACTTGAATTGAGCTATATATAAATTAAAAATAGGTGCCAGCTACTATATAGCACTTATCATTAAAATTATCTTTATTAATAAAAAATATAAATAAATAAAAATATAAATATTTATATTTATCTTTATCATAAATATATACATTTCTTAAAAAAGAATATTATTTTATTTAATGAGAAATATTTCGGCGGAAATCACATTGTAATATTTTTGTCGAGGAGTTTTGAACCAATGAGTGTGGTTCATCGTCAAGACAAGTTGAATAACCAGATCATGGCTACAAGTTAAATGGGGAGAGAAGATCTATATTGGACTGGGCGTATGTAACTGTTTACATGAAATGATGGTAGAATTCTAGAGAAGGGAATATGTGTTGCATACGTTAAAGAAGGGCTATTATGATAAGCTATTGGATGCACAAAGTATAGTCAATGTGTTATAGAGATATATTCTTTGTATGGATAGAAGAACTATTGAGTCATATTTCTTTAGGAAAATGATATGTGATTACTTTTATGCTAACTTTACTATTATCATAGTTACTTGTTGAATGAGATGTGTATGCACATGAGATTGGTGTTAGCTTTCTTTAGAAAAGATATACATTCGCATGTGGGAAGAGACAACAAGTTGTGTAGTTTTCTTTACATATTTGCATGCATCAAAAGTAATAGCTAAAGGACTAGTTCTTTTGATAAAATTTATGTAAATTTTCATGTAAAAAAATTATAACTGATGTTTTAGTTAATCCCTTCAAAGGAATGCCTTAGTGTTTTGTACTCTAAGAACATGTGCTTATGTGAAGGGAAATGCTAGCTATATGATTATTTATAAATGTAATCATGATGTCAATATTGATAACGATAACATGGCAGGTAAAGTTGGATTACTCACACAAGGCATAGACTATATTCAACGTTGTGGCAGGAAAAGGATTAATGGTCCATGCAGATGAGTACGAGTTGTGGGATCGTACATTGCTAGAACAATCATGCCATAAGGAACGTTGCATGTGGCGGTATGTAAGTAAAGGGTTTCATGGAAACTGTATCAACTTTTAGCTAGTTATGTGACAACTTAATGATAATTCATTGTAATAATTTTATAACAATGGCTAAGGGATGGAATCCCTTATAAGCCATTGAGTGAGGGGTGAAAACCCTCACGAGCGTTTAATAAAGAGATTAAACGTTTGCTGGTTTTCACCCTACGGGGTTTCCAGGGTATAATGGTGTTCAATGGTGTGATTGCCTTTTGTGTCAGTTGGATGATGTTGAATCCTTGAAGATGATGTTTCTTTATTTGATGTGATGATCATAATGTCCTAGTACGTGATTATTTAATATGGTTAAGGAAAATCATAAAATGGATGGAAGGTTCATGAGACAGTTTATGTTATTACACTACCACAGTGGTGGTTAATGGTTATGCAAATGGCTATGCAACTTACTGTCTTTTATTGCAATTTACTTGATGTATTAATGAACATTATATTTAATGGTTAATGAGGAATTGTGGAGTTGTGAATTGGATAATTACTTGTGGGTAATTTGTATAAAAAAAATTCTAACTCCCTGCTTTTACATGTGAAGTTACCGGGGTACATTACATAGCACTTATCATTAAAATTATCTTTATTAATCCAAAATTATAAATAAATAAAAATAAAAATTATATTTTCTCCTTATAATTTTCCCCTTGACATTCCAAGCCCCATAATTTACCAAAAGATGTCAAGCATGCTGTGTTCCTACCCAAAGAGCCATCATTTCCCCTATTGGTGACATTCTTTTCACCATTACAACCCAATCCTTTGACCAAATGATGCTGGCCCCCATCGTGGAAAATACTGCCCCTTTCTACCTAGAAGCCCTCACCCAACTTTACCAAAAGCTGGAATTTGCTACTAGAGCTAGAATTTTTGAGATTTTCTTGCCAGAGAATGCCCAATTGCCCAAAAATAATCCTCCATATCCTTCTTTCATTTTCCCTAATCAGGCCAAGAAGATTATTTCCATGATTTCTTACATTTTAGGCTATCATTCTGATCAGTGGGTAGATGAGCCCATTTTAGAATTCCTCTCCATATTTTCCATGGACAACAAGCCCTCCTTGGTGTTCAACTTTAGTCAATTTTTGGCTGATAATATCCATGAACAATTCATAAAGTTTCCTACAGAATAGGTGTTCAATTACACCTCTATTTTGATTTATATGTTCCTCTATTATCAGGTAGATAAATTCATTTTTGCATTACAGAAGTTGGATGATGCAGGTTACTAGCAGCCAGTAATCTTTTGGACCTCATTGGTTATGAGAGAACAACAGGAATTCAGTTATAATCAGTTTATCAAAGACTTTGTTCATACAACGATGAACATTTTGAATAGTGTAGTACATCCAAAAATCAGTGAGGAAATCAAGAGAATTTTTCATTTGTCTATCCAAGCAAAGATAGGGGATTGGTATTCGTACCAAAATTACACAGAAATCAGGGTATATGGTTGTGAATTTCCCCCCTATAAACTTCCCAAATACCTCCCAATCAGGATTTTTTCCCTGGAGTATATCGGGCAGATGTTGAATTTAGATGACATCCACTTTGTAGTGGCCATGAAGAAGGCACAATTTAGAATAAAGACATGGGTGGGCCCATTTGTGTGCAACACAAGGACAACATGTGAAGAGAAATGAAGTTCAGTTTGAGCTTTACATGGTCTTATGACCCCTGTGGCATCATCTCAAAGCTCAGAGTGGAGAATAAAAACACTCTTTACATTCATAATTCAAGGCCAGACATAGAACAATATGCCAATCAGCTAGAGTGGGCAGAAAATACCTTGCAGGAAGCTAAAGAACAACTTGTTTGTACTTCTATTTTGCAGACTCCTATTCCTCAGGAAAAATCAAGCAAAAGACAGAGGGAGGAAGGATCATCATCTACAACCAAGAGTGAAGCCAAAGAATTCAAAATCAGTTATAGGAAGAGAGAAAAGGTAACTCCCAGAGTAGAATTGGGCAAAGAAACTGAAGAGCATGCAGCCATCATCATCACAGGTTCACCACTTGCAACTACCAAATTCACAACATCTCCTTCTAAACCTTCATCTTCACAAGGTCACAAGGAAATTGAGCTGGAATCACAGAATGTCCACACAGAAAAAGAGAAGATAGTTTTTGACAGGTACAGGGAGATAAATCTTGGAAATGAAATTCTAAAGAATAACACTTATAACCAATTTTGGAATCAGACTTCCAACTCACAAAGTAGGTTTTTGTTAGTCTTTGATACAGAGCATGGAAAAAATGCAGATGTCTTTTCTTGAGGCCCAGATTCCACAGCCAAAATCAGCATTAGACTACAAGAGCACAACTTTTGAATTTAGCACAAAGGACATACATCCCATTGATCAAATGGAGATTCACAAGCAAATTGGTGAAATGATATCCTCTACTTTAATTAACACTGCTATGTCACTTTCTAAATTGTGGGTTTCTTTCGCAAATGTCCAGTCACAGTTGAAGATGGAAAAAGTCTCCTGTTTGGCAAAGGATAACATGATCAAGTCTTTGGAAGACTTGGTGATTACAATAGGGTATGCCCCTAAAGATGTCAATGCTGCTAAGGGTATTTTTGAAAAGGAGAACCTAGACATTGCAGCCTTAAGAAAGTAGCTCAAGCTACTAGCCATAGAGGATGCAATGACCAAGGATATTGAAGAAACTCAAGCACAGAAATAAAATATGATGAAATTGATCATACAACACAATATAAATATTAAGTAGATGGAGGCAGAATTGGAGAAAATGATAAAGGAGAAGGAAGATAGTCTGAAGGTGGCCATTTTCCCCTTAGATGTTGTACCTATTTTCCAGCTTCCATCAATAGGGGCAAGCACTGTAGTTGCCTCCTCCACTCAGACTACCAGTGTTGAACATGTAACACAAACCTTATAGAACACGTCATTACAATAAAAGGAGATCGAGACTTTGCAGGGCCAATTCAAAGCTTTAGAAGCACAAAAGGCCAAAGATGAAGCTGCTCGGATTACTGAAATGGAGAAATCCAAGAGACTGATTGAAAAGTTTCACAAGGTAGAGAGGGACACTTCAATTGGTCAGACCTTGGCCCAAGCCAAGGAAACTATTTTGATTAATATATTAGACTCTATGAATGAGATTTTTCACTCTATCCAAATCATATTTTAGCAGAAAGAGTTGATAGAGAAGGCTAAAGAAACTATTGTGTAAGGAAGATAAAATCTGGGAGAGATGCCCACAGAAGCCTATAATATAATCAATTTCTTAAAATCAAAGTCCAAGTATGAGTTGGAGGAGGTAGGAATCAGTGATAGAACTGCCACCATTCTGGAAGTCAAGAAAGTCTTGACAAAGAGAAATCTCATTGATCAGTTGGAAGAAAGGTGTGAAACCTTAGAGCTACATGTAAACAAGTTCACAAACAGAACTGAGGCCTTAATGCAAAAGGGATTGCCCAGTATCTATGTTATAAACGAAAAATTTATCACTCAGGAAGACTATATCCTCAAGATGAAAGAAGTGGCTAAAAGAAACATCAGTGGAAGTAAGGGCAACATGAAAGCGAAGGCGTTTTGAAAACTATGTCAAACGATTTCCATGTAGAGATTGTGGTAAAACACATTTTTACCGTAAAACCAACTTTTCCCAAATACACAAAGGTGGATGAAATTTATCGCAGGGTAATAAAATTGACAGTTCCAAATGAAAAGAGATGGAAGCAATTGGCTGATTTATTGGATTGAAGGATAATTCAGGAGCAGTAAAATAACTTTCCAGTGCCGCAACTAGCACGATGGTCAGTTTAGCATCACATCACTGTTTCAGGTTGACTCAGCAACTGAAACCATCAAAATAGGGCCATCTTTCCGTTCAACAGCCTACATAGCCTATTCTTTTGCTAGCATTAGATGATATATTTTGTAATTAGGCTAAAAATACATTATCGGTTTAACAACAATTTTGTGAAGAATTTTTGTAATTTTCATTATAAATACTTTGTTGTTTGAAGTATCAGGGGTTGATTTCCGAATCTAATTTCCTTTTGCATATTGTAATTTTCAAAGTACTGGAGCATCAATAATATAGGGACCTTTCACAGGATTATGTGGTGTACTAAATGGTGATGTGTCTCTTCTATCTATTTCTTTAAACATTGTTTTTCCTTTCTTTGTTATTCTAAATTTCTGAATTAATCAACAGAAACTCTGATAAATAGGATTCATTATTCAGAGCACCCTATTTTGGTTGTTGTTAATTTTAATGTTTTCCACTGAAGTCAAATCAAGGAATTATTAATTGCTCCTTGGTTTCTATTGAACCTTACACTTCTGTTGTTCCACTATTCATTTAATTTTTGAAAAGATCCAGTTAATGTAACCTATATTTCCCTATGAGAACTCCTCTAAAAATTGATGCAAAACTCCAATTTAGTTTATAGACTCCATGGCCCAATGGAATTATAACACTCAAATCAACCAAACCTTTCAAACAAAACAAACAAGTACATTCATAACTAGCCTAAAATTCACATAAAAACAAAGCTAAGTTAAACAGAGAGATCCCTCTTTGAAGATGTCAGGGTTAGATCCCAGCTTCCAAAGTGAGTTTGATGTCGTCCATGTTGGAAATAATACTGAGAGGGCAGATGAATCAGTATTATCACGTTAATAAAACTTTTTCATTTCCATAATCAGATTCATATATGCTACTTCCACAACTTCTTATGATTAAGTTAATTGATCTTCAATGAGTGCATTAGAACATTATCAACCATGTTATCAGTTAACAGATGCAGTAACATAGAATAGATCATCACACATAAGGCACACACATGAACACCATGATATAAGGTGGAAACCCAATGCGGGAGAAAACCACCTGCTGCAATTCATCTCAATCTTCTTCTTAATAAGAAAATCCTTTTACAATATTTGTACTGGTGCAGTCTTATACCAGTACGGGAGCTACAACCCCCTTTGCTCTTGTACTAGCCGATCCATTTACTAGTACGCAGGCTGCTACCTGCTACAATGCTCCAAAGATTCCTCTTTGCTTTTGTACTAGCTTAAGTACTAGTATGTAGGCGCCGGCCTACACTCTTCTCTCCTCCAGGTACCACGTTTCAACAATTTTCATACTGGATACACTGAAGCACAACACATAATCTGAAATGCCACGTTTCATCCAATTTTCATACTGGACCCAATAACCACATTGAAGCTCATAATCAAACAACCTTCTGAATCACCCAATCACTAGATCAATACATATACAATGAGAGTCATCAATTAGATCTAGTCCATCAGATCACATAAAGATATAATCAATCACTTCTCAGATTGCTGTTATCAGATCATAATACAAGAAACCAAACATCACTTCAACACCCAGAACACAGCAAGGATAAACATGGACAGGTAAATTTATTTCAAGAGAAGTACACAGCTTCACCCATGTAATTCCTGCGTACAAGTACGCACTGTTCTTTTGTGGCACCACAGACCTCCACACCTGTTCCTTCTGTGGCGTCGCGCACCTCCACAGCTGTGCCTTTTGTGGTGCTGCGCACCTCCACAGCTGCTCCTTCTGTGGCGCCGCGTGCCTCCGTAGCTGCGCCTCCTGTGGCGCCGTGCACCTCCACAGCTGTGCCTTCTGTGGCGCCGTGTACCTCCGCAGCTGCGCCTCTTGTGGCGCCGCGCACCTCTGCAGCTGCGCCTTCTGTGGTGCCGCGTACCTCTGCAGCTGTGCCTCCTGTGGTGCCGCGTACCTCCGCAGCTGCGCCTCCAGTGGCGTCGCGTACCTCCGTAGCTGATCCTCTTGTGGCGCTGCGTACCTCCGCAGCTGCGCCTCCTGTGGCGTCGCGGACCTCCGCACCTGCAGCGCTTCTGCGCCTGTATATCTTCGTGTTTTCTTTCACTGCACTTGCGTGCCTGCGGGTATAGATAATTTCAAGACTTCAAGAATAACCAAGACTGTCAGATCTACAGATCTGATCATGCACCGAAGTGATCTCAACCCATCAGTAGATTCGCCTTATTTAGATCTAGACATTACTCCAAGAGATCATAGTATTTCAGATCTAGCTCTCAT
>APFE030488762.1:0-21851 GCA_000404065.3 Pinus taeda
AAGGCTGCACCAGTACAAATATTGTAAAAAGGATTTTCTTATTAAGAAGAAGATTGAGATGACTTGCAGCAGGTGGTTTTCTCCCGCATTGGGTTTCCACCTTATATCATGGTGTTCATGTGTGTGCCTTATGTGTGGTGATCTATTCTATGTTACTGCATCTGTTAACTGATAATATGGTTGATAATGTTCTAATGCACTCATTGAAGATCAATTAACTTAATCATAAGAAGTTGTGGAAGTAGCATATATGAATCTGGTTATGGAAATGAAAAAGTTTTATTAAAGTGATAATACTGATTCACCCCCCCCTCTCAGTATTATTTCCAACAGGAAGCAAATGGAAATCTCAAAGATATCACCTTTGACTCTCTTGTGAAAAAAGTTTGTTGAAAGAGAGAGAGCTTTTGGAAAGAAGACAACCCCTAGATCTTCTAAAGAGGATGTGTGCCTTGCTCATAAAAAAAGCATCCTGCTCAAGATTCCTCAAGAGGAAGAGGTGGTGAAAGAGGAAGAGGAAGATATTTCAGAGGCAGGGGGGCAGACATTGTGAAGGAGAAAAGGAATATTTGTAGCTGCAAAAGAAATGGATCACATGATGCGTCTATATGCAAGTTACCATGGGAAAAAATTTAGCAGCAAAGAAACCAACAGAAAGGTAAAACTGACGATACAAGCAAAGCTAAAGCACTTGAATCTGCTCACTATGTTGTGGCACAATGTAATATTGGAATAAATAAAGATTTGTTTAATGCTTCACTTGATTCTTCGAAAAATGATTGGTTGTTTGATTCAGGAGAAACCTACCACATGACTCATAGAAAATATTTTTTTGAATAATTTACTGACAATTTTGATGGAGAAGTATACTTTGCAGACCAATCAAAAATGAAGCCATTAGGGCTTGGCACAATCAGGCTTAAACTGCCTGGTCTTCCATACTTTCTTCTGCATCATGTTCTATATCTCCCATAGCTCAAGAGAAACTTGTTGCCATTGTTCCACATCCACCAGCAAGGTCACTCCATTCATATGTTTGATGGCAAGCTTGAGGTAAGAAAAGCATCTGATAACTCACTTGTAATGAGGGGAATCGAAGAATAAAGGCTTCTCAAGCTGCAAGGTACCTTTGCTAGTGCACAACATTTCTCATACAATTCTCATCATGAAGAGGGTACACTTCCATCAAGTTTATTATGGCATGCTAGATTTGGACATTTGAACTATGACAACCTTTGCTTGTTGAAGAAAAATGGTGTTGCTGGTTTGCTTACAATTCCTAGGAAATTTAAGCAATGTGATGCTTGTATTATAAGAAAGAATAGCAAATAGTCTTTTCATGATTCAAATTCAAGAGCACATAGAAAAATTCAACACATTCATTCATATTTTAGTGGTCCAATGCCTATTCCTTCTGCAAATGGAAATAAATATATGATGACATTTATTGATGGCTACAACAGAACATGTAGGGTTTACTGATTGAAGAACAAATCTGATGCTTTTCAAACATTCAAGAACTTTCATAAATGGATTGAAAATGATGCACAATATCATATTGGGTCTATTCGCATTGATAATGGAAAAGAATACACATCAAATCAATTTGAAAACTATCTTTGTCAACATGGGATCAAACATAAAACAATTGTACCTTATAATCCCCAACAGAATGGTGTAGCTAAAAGAATGAATAAGACAATCTTCAATATGGTATGATACATTCTCTTCTTCGGAAATGTAAATATAATGTTTTGGGTTGATGTTGTTCTATGTGCTGCATATATAAATAATAGATGTCCATCTAATGCTATTAGATACAAAACCCCACATGAAATGTGGTATGGACATGTTCCTTCACTAAAGCATCTCAGGGTCTTTGGTTCCACCTATTATGCCTTGATACAAAAGGTACATAGAAACAAACTTGGTGCTAGAAGTCATAAATGTATCTTCCTGGGGTATTCAAACACCTCCAAAGCATATCATCTCTATGATGAAGTAAATAAAATGTTTGTTGTATCTAGAGATGTAATTTTTCTTGAAATCATCCAAAACTGACAATGTTGTTGAACGACAACTTGATCGCTTGGATAGATTCGCAAAAGCAAAATCATTTCAAGAATTTGATAATCATATTCCACTTCTTGAAGGGGGGATTCCTATACTAGATCAACATGTGGAATATTCTTCTAAAGAACACACTCCCCTGCATGAAACTTCAACAACGGATGATGCTTTAAGTGATGTGATTAACAGAATTTAGAGACTCAATCTTGATTCAGTCCCAACTCAATCAGTGGAGTAGCCTGGACCATTTGAAAAAGGTCCCCTAAAGTGGCTAACAAAGAAACTTGAAAGTGTTCATCCTGATGAGGTTGGAAAACAGGAACCAGAAATGCAAACCGACAAAATGGAGGTGATGTAGATGACTCTAATTCACCTGTTGATATGGATGTTTCTTATGATTGTGAATTGAACTTGTCTACAGATTTTGAACCAACTTCCTTTAAAGAAGCTGCTTCTCATGATGAATGGAAAGAAGCGATGCAAAGGAGTATGATGCCCTCATAAAGAACGACACTTGGAAGCTGGTTGATCCTCCATTTGGAACCAAACCAATTGGCTGCAAGTGGGTCTACAAGAACAAGTACAAAGCTGATGGCTCACTTGACAAGAACAAAGCTAGGCTTGTGGAAAAAGGTTTTGCACAGAAGGAGGGGTCGATTATGAGGAAACTTTTGCCCCCACAGCAAAATGGGCCACCATCCGGACACTCTTTGCACTAGCAGCTCAGAACGGTTGGAAAGTCCATCAAATGGATGTAAAAACTGCCTTCTTGAATGGAGATCTAAAAGAAAACGTTTTCATGTCCCAGCCTGAAGGATTTGCTATGAAAGGACATGAACATAAAGCATGCAAACTTGTGAAGTCCTTGTATGGCCTCAAACAAGCACCACGAGCCTGGTATGAAAAACTAACTGAGCATCTTCTGAAACTCAACTTCAATCATTTTGATCTTGATGATGCAACTTTATTTGTCAAGAAAGTTGGCAAAACAGTTGTATATCTTGTAGTATATGTAGATGATCTTTTAATGACAGGGAACAATGAAAGCTACATTGCATCCATAAAGAAGGAATTGGGAAAAAGTTTTGAAATGACTGATTTGGGCTATGTTCATTACTATCTTGGCATTGAAGTAACCCAACATCCAAAGTCCATATTTCTTTCTCAAAAGAAATACATTGGAGATTTGTTAAACAGATTTGGCATGACAGAGTGCAATCCTCTTACTACTCCAATGGAACAAAACTGAAAGCTCACATCTATTGAAGGAAAAGAATTTGAGGATGCAACAAAGTATAGACAGCTTGTAGGAAGTCTCAACTACCTAACTACTACCAGACTAGACATTTCGTTTGCTGTTGGAATCCTCTCCAAGTTTATGCAAAAGCCTTGTGAGGGACATTGGTTTGCTGCAAAAAGAGTTCTAAGGTACTTGAAGGGAACTCAAGACCTTGGAATCAAGTATACACAGGTGGATGACTTCAGTTGATTGGATACTCTGATTCAGGCTTTGATGGAGACAAAGAAACTGGAGTATCTAATTTAGGATATGCTATGAGTCTTGGATCAGGAGTTGTCTCCTGGAGATCACACAAACAATTAGTTCCAACAGATTCCACAATAGAAGCAGAATACGTGGCAGCAGCTAAAGCAACAAAAGAAATTGTGTGGATCAGGAAAATTCTTGAAGATTTGCAGATAAAACAAGTACAATCAACTCCACTCATGATTGACAACACCTCTGCAATAAAGTTGGCCAAGAAACCAAAGTTCCATGATCGAACGAAGCATATCAATACTAAATGTCATATGATTCGACATCATGTTGAGGCCAAAACAATCCATCTCCTTCATTGTTCCGCAAATGAGCAAATTGCAGACATCTTCACCAAAGCACTTGGAAGGGAAAAGCTTGGACGATTCAGAATGATGCTTGGACTCACCAACATCCCTTCAGATTAAGGGGGGAATGTTGACACCTAATCTTCATGATTGGGGGAATTTTATGTAAATAATTAAATTAGGAATGTGAACAGTTATCGGGAGATGAACTGAACAATCTCTCCCTATTGTATATAACAATGACCTACCTATGGAATAATATACGAATCAGTTGTTTGTATTGTGGAGTTACTGCCTGGCCTGACAGTTCCTTATTTCGAGAAACTGGTGTATTAACTAGATTGCAAAGTGAAAAGCTTGGAGTAACTCCTTTTGAGTTTCCCATCCCTCCATGACGCAAAAAAGTTATTACATCAAGATCTGAATCAGATACTAGCGAGATCACATCACCCTTCCATCCATTCACTTCTCCATCCATTTCTACTCAATCTGTTGCTTTCCATGTATCCACTTCTCTAACTAGTACTACCACTAGTAGTACTAGCCCAGTAGTAAGTTCTTCACCATCTATAACTACCTCTGGACCGACCTTCCCATCTTTTCAGTCTCCAACTCAAACTATGGCCAATAACCCGTTCAATATTGGACAAATCCTAGTGCTGTTCTGGTTGCTAATCCAATTGCTCTCCCAACAAACCTAGAAAAATGGTTACCTAAGTACAATCCTGATGATGGTCTTCCAGCTGAAGAACATCTAAATAACTTTATGTTAGCCATGAATCTTAATGGAGTTGCACATGAAGATGTTGTGATCAGATTGTTTCCTTATACTTTCCAAGGATCTGCTGAGTCTTGGTATTTTTCCCTTCCAACAGGTTCAATAAGAGATTGGTATACTTTTCAAGAAGTATTTCTTGCAAAATTTGGTGATGACAGGACCATTGCATCCTTAATCAATGACCTTTCTAACTTAAAAGCAAATTCAGATGAAAGGATCAAAGAATTCAACTCCAGATTGAACAAGTTATTAAACAAAATCCCAGCTGCCTCAAAACCTGCAGTAGGTGCACAAATAGAATGGTACATATCCTCTCTTCCTTCTAATATTGACATTTTTGTAGATAGATCCAATAAGGCTACCCTTGTAGAAAACATGAAAGAAGCCCTGTCTGTAGAAAGGAGGATTATTGCTTTAGAAAATAGATCATAGACAGACAAAAGGAAATCAAAGAAAGTAACATTTAAGGATGATTCCAAAAATAAAACTTCAAAGGACCCTGTCGATCTTGAAGGCCTTCAAAAAGTATTAAAAACCATGTCCAATGAAATGGTCGAAATCAAGAAACAGGTTGCAGAATCCTCTGCTCCCAAGAAATTTTTTTGCTAATTTAAGCGAAACCCTTCTACATCGCAACCACTGAATATTATTTCAAATGATGAATCTGATCCAAAGATAGAAGAAGACTCACCAGCTGAAGAGGAAGCCGGAACGGAAAAAGAGATTGAATTAAATGCAATGTGGGATTTAATTCTCCCAACTGAAGAAGAAGCACAAGCTATGCCAGTAACTACAAGAAGTAAAAACTCTCCTGATATGTCTATAACAAATCAAAAAAAAAAACTGCTACTCCTGTAAAGGAGAAAACAATAAGTAAGAAGTCTAAGACTAGTCAAATTGACCCTATTCCACTAGATCCTCCAAATGCTCCCAAAACATTGGTAATCTCAGATACAGTGGAATAAAACATAGTCGAAGATATGAAAAAGACAAGAGCAAACATTTCTTTGCATGAACTCACTAAGCTCAAGCAACAATAGAAAATTCTATTAAGAGAATTAAAGGCAGTACCCGTATCCCCTCTGCCATTTGCCATAGTTACTCAAGCTGCTTACGATAAGGGAAAACCTCCCTCATCTTCAAACAAAGGAAATCCGACAGAATTAGTCCTGATAGGTGATAGGTATATCTCTCATACTCCTCCATTTTTTCTTACTTATGATATTTTCAATAGAAATGACCATAATTGCCTTGTTGATTTAGGTGCCTCTTCAAATATTATGCCAAGAACCCTGTGCACCAAATTGAATAATACACCTCAAAAATCTGTAGTACACATAGTTCAATTGGATAGGACAAAAGAAAAGGTATTTGGAGAAATAACATGAGTTTCAATTAGGATTTTCTCTAATCCAAAAGTTTCACAAATAATCGATATTCTAGCGGCTAATATCCCTGAATTTTATGGTTTAATTCTAAGTAGGGATTGGTATGAAAAGTTGCACAAATACTTTGCAACTGATTGGTCTCACATGTGGCTGCCACACAACTGTAAACCAAATCAAATTAGAGTAGACCGAGAAAATTTAATGAAATATATAGCCACTGATCTTGAGGGAAGCAATGAACCTGTTGCCTTCACCAATAATATCATTGGTAATTACTCAACTGAGTCATTTTTAGGATCTTTTAATGCTCAAAGGTCCCCTTTCCCGAATGACGCTGTAGTGTCTCAAATAGAGATTTTTTCACAAAAAGATGCTTCAAAGTGTGTTAATGTAGCAGATAAAAATGTAGATAATTCATTATTTTGGACTCTTTATTTTGATGGTTCCAAATATAAAGATGGTGCAGGTGCAGGATGTATTTTAATCAACCCGCAAGGAGAAAAAACCATTTTAGCATGCAGATTTGAATTTCAATGCACCAACAATACCTCGGCATATGAAGCATTGATTCAAGGGTTGTATAAAGTCATTGGCCTTAATGTCAAATATTTTCAAGTATATGGGGATTCTGAAATAATTGTTAAACATGCAAGAAATACAATTCATTGTGTGTCTGGGCACGTTAAACATTATCAATCCCTTGCCCATAATATTACTTCTCATTTCACTACTTTTAACATTTCTTCAGTTCCCAGATTGCAAAACGCAAGCACTGATTTACTTGCTAATGTGGCATCCAAGCTTATACCTTATGAAGAATTTAGTTCAGACAGATTTTCAATAGAGTTAGTTTTTAGGCCATCCATTCTTGATAATTTGACAAATTGGAGAGTGTTTAATAATGATGCGGATATAATCGATTTCCTTACATTAGAAGGGTCTTATGATACCATAGATGAACATGGGCATGATCTACAAATCAACCATAAACATGATCAAAACTTAATTCCGAAGTCTGTAGTTAAGATGTAAGATCTTTATGATTTAAATGATAGATTCAAGAAAACCACCAACTCCAAAAATCAGAGTTCCACTCTAAGATTTGAAGTGGTAAACCTAGGGTCAACTGAAAAACCTCAAAATGTCAACCTAGGTCTTGGTTTATCATAAGAAGAAAGGATATCATTCATTAAGTTGTTAAAAACATATAAAGGTGTCTTTGCCTGGGATTATGTAGATCTCAAGACCTATGTTACCTCTGTAATTCAACATACCATACCAATGACTTCGAATGAAAAGCCAGTACAATAGAAGCTTAGGAAAATTCAACCAAGCCTTGAAAGTCAAATCAAATATGAATTGAACAAGCTCCTCAAAGCCAAAATAATATTTCCTATTAGACACTCCAAATGGGTATAAAAAATATTCCCTGTAAGGAAAAAGAACAGTGATATTAGGATTTGTATTGATTTTAGAAATCTAAATAGAGCTTGTAAAAATGATAACTTTCATCTGCCTACTATGGAACAAATATTGCAATCAGTGGCAGGTTCCGAATTAATGTCTTTTCTAGATGGATTTTTAGGATACAATCAAATTCTTGTACATCCAGATAATAGATTAAAGAAAACATTCAGGACCAAGTCGGGAACATACGCTTATCAGAAGATGCCTTTCGGACCCATAAACGCAGGTGCTACATTTCATCGTGCTATGGATATTGCTTTCAAAGGTCTGATTAATAAATCATTTGTTATTTACTTAGATGACATCAAAATCTATTTTAAGGATAGAATCAATCATTTAAATGACCTGAAGCATATTTTTGAAATATGTAAGAAATATGACATTTCCTTAAATCCAAAAAAACCTTATTTTTCTTTACCAGAAGGAAAACTCCTTGGATTTATAGTGTCCAAGAAAGGGATTTACATCGATCCTGATAGAGTTAAAGAGATTGAAAAAATTCCTATCCCACATAACAAAAAGACCATGCAATCGTTCCTAGGCCAAATTAATTTGGTAAAAAGATTTGTTCCAGATTTTTCACAGATTGTCCTACCCCTTCAAGCAATGATAAGAAAAAATAGAGTCTTCAAGTTGGGTAAAGATGAAAGAGAATCATTTGAGTTGATTAAAAAAGCCATTATCAATGCTCCTCCTTTAACAACTCCTGACTTTCTCAAACCTTTTGTGTTGTATACTTTTTCATCTGATACATCATATGCAACGGTTTTAACACAACTGAATGAACAAAATATCAAGGCACCCATCTCTTTTTTAGTTCTAACTTGCAAGGTGTAGAGTTAAATTATTTAGCCGTTGAGAAACAAGCTTTTGTTGTTTTTAAAACTTTGAAACATTTAAGTCCTTTTCTTCTTAAAACCCAAAAAAAACTAGTAGTACCTTACCCTACAATAAGGCAATTATTGATTCAAAGAGTAGGGGAGAAAAGAGCCAATTGGGTTACTGTGCTTCAAGAGTACGATGTAGAAACCCAGCCAGCTAAAATTGTTAGGGGCCAAGGTTTTGCAGGATGTTGACTGGAGCTTCTCACCTATCAGTGGAAGAAGGCCAAGGTAATGAAATACATATATCATAGGTAAGCCTCAATGATGCACAATCACAATATGCTGATTTGAAGTTTTATTTGAAGAATAGATCGGCCCCTATGCATCTCAATTATAAAGCAAAGCGTGATTTAAGGTTGAAATCAAATCAGTATGAATTAATCAATGATGGATTGTTTAGAAAAAAATATAATTCAATATTGTTAAGATGCCTAGAAAAACCTGAAGCTGAAAAGGTCATGCAGAAATTACATGATGGACCAGATGGAGAATATTTTGGAGGAAATACCAAAGCTCACAAAATCCTCCATGTAGGTTATTATTGGCCAACACTATTCAAGGATGCATATGCAAGAAAATGTAAAACCTGTCAAACTGTAGCTAGAAGAGAAAAGAAGCCATCATTCCCTTTGCAACTAGTGAACATCCAACAACCATTCGAACAATGGGGATTAGATATAATTGGTGAGATTGTTCCTAACTCTTCCAAGAAGAAAAAATACATCCTGACAACTACTGATTATTTTACAAAATGGGTGAAAGCTATCTCCCTAAAGATAGCTAATACATAAAGCATTACAAACTTTTCCACACAACTTTAATGTTTGACAATGCATCTTATTTCTCTAGAAATACAATGGTCGAATTTGCTTTGAAGAGAGGTTTTAAATTAAAGTATTCAACCAACTATTCTCCACAAGGTAATGGACTAGTAGAATCGACACACGAAAACCTCATCAAAATCATCAAAAGAACTATTGACCAAGAGCATAGGAATTGGCACAAAGCATTGACATTTGCTCTTTGGGCAGACAAAATTACACAGAAGGTCTACATCGGTTTTTCTCCTTTTTATTTAGTTTATGGAAAATAAGCAGTTCTCCCCACAAACATAGAAATTCCGTCTCTCGCCCTAATGCAACATCAATGAAAACCCTTCCTCCTCTTTGCAAGCAAGACAATTCCAGATTCTTAAACTCGAGGAAGAACGAGAAAAGGCTAAAGAAACCCACTTCCATCATCAACAATTAGTCAAAGCCTATTTTGATACAACCTCTGCCAGTCATAAAATTTTTGAAATAGGCGATTTGGTTTTGAAATGGGACAAAGCACATGAGGAAAAAGGTAAACTTACCAAATTCCAAAGACTATGGCTTGGCCCTTTCCAAGTAATTGACAAAATTGGTCAATCAATATTTATTTTACAAGACTTATCAGGAAGGACAAATTCCTTGCCTATTAATGGGCAAATTCCCAAGAAATAATTTTCCCAGAAGATAACCTCTTCTAATTTTGTATCATATTTCCTTTAAAATTCTTAGGGAAATAAAGGTTAAGTAGTATTTACTTTTGTTTTTTCAAAATAAAATCTTTGATAATATTTTTGATTTTTCACTTCTATAAGTAGGAGAAGTTAAAGAAATAATTAGGACATTTGAGTATTAGAGCGAGCCTTATTTTTTTGGAAAAATTTGATCTTGCTGAAACATTTATTCTATGAACAAACTCTGTTAGGTCCCTATACTACTAGTGTAACCCCTTATTGTTATTAGTACAAGCCCCTTATTATATTGTTGTGCCAATGTAGTTCCCATATTGTTATTATTGTGCCCCATAGAAGCCCACTATTGTTATTATTGTGCCCTTACATTATTATTGTTATGTCGGCTCTGATTACATTATGACCCCTTAAACTCCTATATATAGAAACGAGGTCATGTCATTTGTATCATCCAAGAATTGTTCATTTGTGTAATGTGAAGGAGGTTTCCCCCTCGAAGATGCTGAATTCTAAGGTGTTTATCTTCTTTTCTATCTTTTTGTGAATTGGTTTCATAACATTTGGTATCAGAGCTTTGGATTTTAGGGTTTCACTGCTTCAAACAGGTCATCGTGGAATTTTTGCTATAATTATTTTTCTGTGACTCTTCAGAAGTGAAAAAAAAACCATTTGAGAAGAAATCGAGTTGAACCTCGAGTCCAAATTTCAGATGTTGTCTCGCTATATTTTCGGAGATATGATCTGAGGAAGTTAGGGTTTTTGCGAGTTCCCCAATTTCATCTAAAACAGGTCATCATGGAATTTTCGCTATAACGTGTTCGCTACGAAGTTTCAGATTTTTTTATGTTTGTGGAAAGACCTGTGAACAATGTTTGAAACCAACGTTTCAGACTAGCTTAGTGAGTCCTTCATCAGGGCAATGTGATTTGTATTTTGAGAAGAGAGAGCGTGAAATCATGGAGCTATTAATAGTTAATTGAAAAATATTTGATGTCTTTTTTTATTGTCGGCTTTCAATTGACTAACTGATTAATATTTATTTAAATATTTACTCATTTACTTATTTTTTTTTAGTGATTGATTATATTTAAATTATTTATTATGATTTATTATATGTATTTATTTATTTTATTTTTATTTATTTAATTATTTTTTAATTGGTATTTGATTATGTATATATTTAGATTAATTATTAATTAATTAATTATTTTTAATATAGATTCTATGTTATAATTTAAGTTCTTTGCTATGTATTAAAATGCTTTACTAGTAATGTATATAATTTTTAAAGTACTAGTTTGAAGGTTTATTTAAGTTGTCTTATTAAATTATATTGTTGGTTATATATATATTTATTGATTTATTTTATTTATTTTTTATTATGAATGTTTGTATGTCTGTATTTACTGCTTTTTTTATTTTATTTAATAAGGGTTTCCAGGTACTACTTAATTTTAGTCCGTCATCTCTATTCATGTTGTTGGAGGATTTTTCAATTTCAATTGCCTCTTTCACCCTTCTTTTTAAATAATGGTCTTCCTTGTGAATTAATTTTGCTTGTTCCATACAAATATAGTGTGAGGAAGAACATGCATGCTCTGCCAGACCTGATTTTTCCGCCCTGTTTCTTGTAATATCATTAATGTGTTGTTTTAACCTTATGCCAAAGGATCTCCTTGTTTCACCTATATATACTTTTCCACATGAGCAGGGAACTGAGTATACTCCTTTGTGATTTTTTGGGTCTATTAAGTCCTTAGCAGAATCAAGCATGTTTTTGATGGTGTTAGGGGGCGTGAAGTCAATCATGATGTTATGCTTGGAGAGAATTCTGGCAATTTTGTCTGTGGTTCCTTTTATATAGGGTAAGGAGATTCTAGGGTTTTCAAGAGTTTTCCTTTTTTGGGTATTGGTTGTGGATTCTTTAATTATTTTATGGATAATGTTTTTTTGATAGCCATGGTTTATGAAGACCTTGTAGAGATGGTTAAGTTCTTCCTCTAGATGTTCAGGGTCAGAGATTCTAGAAGCTCTGGTAGCTAGGGTTTTGATGACACCAAATTTTTGCTTCGGATGGTGGTGGGAATTTGAATGAAGATATTTTTCAGTGTGAGTTTGTTTCCTGAAGACTTGGTGGCTTAGTTTTCCATTTTTCTTGGTAAGGAGGACATCAAGGAAGGGGAGTTGGTTGTATTTTTCAATTTCAATAGTGAATTTTATGTGTTCAGAGAGGCTGTTTATGTGTGATAAAAATTCATTAAGTTTATCTAAACCATGGCTCCATCTAGCGAAAATGTCATCTACATATCTTTTCCATACTTCAAGGGTAAAGGGGAAAGATTTAAGGGCCATATGTTCAAAATGTTCCATGTATACGTTGGTAATCAATGGTGATAAAGGAGAGCCCATGGCAACACCATGAGTTTGCTCATAGATTTTTCCTTTGAAACTGAAGGATGAAGATTTAAGGCAAATGTCTACTAGTTCCACTATTTCAAGGTCTGTGATTTTCTTCAATACTTCTATGGCTTCATCTAAAACAAAAACCCATTTGAGAAGAAAGCGGTCTGAAGCTCGGGTCCGAATTTCAGATCTTGTCTCGCTATATTTTTAGATATATGATCTGAGGAAGTTAGGGTTTTCGTAGACTCCCGAATTACATCGTAAATAGGTGACCTTGGGAAAATTGTCATAACTTTCTCTCTGAGCATCAAATTGAAATTTCGTAAGCAGTTACAGAAAAAAGATGGACAATAGTTTTTGTTTTATATTTTTCAGATCCAAAGGTCAAAACAGTGACAGTGGCACTTTATAGAAGTTCGCTCTTCTGAAAAGGTATATAGTCAGGTCATCTTGGGAGATTGTGCATAACTCTTTCTTGGAGAATATAATTTCGATCAGACTGGTGGCATTGGAAAGAGGATGCAGAGGGATATTGCAGGGTGCAATTTCAGAACTGGAAAATCCGAAATTACAAAGTTACATTCGTTTCAAGATCAAGCTCCTAAAATCAAGAAAAGGAAATATGAGGAAGTTTGATGGCAAGGATCCGGTAAATTGGATACTACAGATGGAGCAATATTTTGATCTACATGAGGTGAAAATGGTACAAAAGGTATGTACTGCATTTTCATATTTTGAACAAGATCATTTTTTATGGTATAAAGGGTTGTGTTCTCATAAAGCACTTTTCACTTGGTCAATTTTCACAGAAGAAATGATAGCACATTATGAGGATACAAAGAGTAACACCTTCTTTAGCCAATTGATAATTATCAAACAAAATGGTTCAATGGCAGAGCACATTGAGGATTTCAAAAAATTGAATATAAGGGTAAATTATATTCTAAAGAAGAAAATGATTGATGTCTTCATAGGGACTTTAAAGGATAACATTCAACATGAGGTTTGTCTTTGGGAAACTGATTAATTGGAGAAGGCATTCAGGTTGGCAAGAAAAATTGAAAGCGAGATTATGGAAACAAGGAATCCTACCACTCGCAACTATAAATATGGAAGTGTTTTTTCTTCTAGCCTTCCACAACCTACAAGGTTTACACGACAACAATTGGAAGAAAAAAGAGAAAAATGGCTTTGTTACATTTGTGATAGTAAATACACTAAAGGTCATAAGTATGTTGAGAAGAAATTATTTTACACAGATTATGAAGAGGAGGAAGAAAAGGATCAAGAAATATCAAAAGAAGAGGATATACACCAGGAACCCACCCTAGAGAAAGAAGAAATGAATCCGACCATATCTTGTAAAGCATTGGAAAGAATTACCACTCCTAAAACTCTCAAGATAGAAGGACATATCAATAAGAAAAAGGTTCAAGAAGTGAAAGATCACATCGAGAAAGAAGAAATGAATCTGACCATATCTTGTAATGCATTGGACGGAATTACCACTCCTCAAACTATCAATATAGAAGGACATATCAAGAAGCAAAATTTTCAAGAATTGAAAGACAACATCGAGCATCAAGAAATGAATCCGACCATATCTTGTAATGCATTGGAAGAAATTGCCACTCCTCAAACTATCAAGATAGAAGGACATATCAAGAAGAAAAAGGTAATAGTGTTGATTGATTCGGGCAGTATCGATAACTTTATTCATTGTAATATAGCCAATGAATTGAATTGCTTCCTACATCCAGCACCAGAGTGTCAAGTGATGGTTGTAAGTGGAGGAACCATAAATTGCTCTGGAAAGTGCATAATATCATGCTATCCATGGGATAATATGTATTGAATAGCCCAATGCTTTCCATTCCAATGGGTGGTGTTGATGTTTTACTAGGAGTCCAATGGCTACAATCTTTGGGTACGCTAGCCTTTAATTTTCAAGAACTTTTCTTGAATTTTTTTGGGTAGGAAAGGAAGTTGAATTGAGGGGTATTGAAGGGAAACCTGGAAAGATAATCAACTCTAAAATCATGACAAAGATTCTAAATAAATAACAACGGGGTGTAATTGCACAATTATGTTCACTAGAGGATCCCACATAGAAATCATGTATTTCTCCATATCTCCAAAACGTTTTGGGCAATCATTCCAAGGTATTTGAGACTCCCAAAAGCCTCCCACCTATTCGTGGTCATGATCATGCTATTCATTTGATTCCAGGAAGTGTTCTTCCAAACATCAGGCCTTACAGATATCCATATGCCCAAAGGAGCGGGAACTCATTCAAAAGTTGCAGAAGATCCCAGTTCAAACAATATTGTGAGAACTTGACAAGGAAGAAAAAATCATATTGGAACCTGAAGAAGTCACAAAATTAAGAAATCAATAGCTATGAAATAGATCAATTTCAGAGTATCTCATCAAGTGGAAGAACTTACTTGCTGAAGATTCCACATGGGAGGACAAGAATTTATACAGAAGCATCAATAACTACTCAAGCGTTGAGGACAACACTTTTTGAAGGAGAGGGACATGTTAGGTCCCTATACTACTAGTTTAACCCCTTATTGTTATTAGTACAACCCCCTTATTATATTGTTGTGCCCATGTAGTCCCCATATTGTTATTATTGTGCCCTTACATTATTATTGTTATGTTGGCTCTAATTACATTATGACCCCTTAGACTCCTATATATAGAAAGGAGGTCTTGTCATTTGTATCATCCAAGAATTGTTCATTTGTGTAATGTAAAGGAGGTTTCCCCCTTGAAGAGGCTGAATTATAAGGCGCTTATCTTTCTTTTCTATCTTTTTGTGAGTTGGTTTCATAACAAACTCTTACCTTTATAAAGTATAGATATGTTGTTATCAGTTAAGAAAAGAATCTTTAACCTAGTAAGGAATTTCTGTAGATCAATATCTTAAAACTCTATCATTATCATCCAAAACTCTTAAATGAGCCAATGGTTCACCCCATCTGATAAAATTTTCCTTTTTTAGAGTGTAATTCTAAAATATAAAATACTTAGAAGATAATAAGTCACATTATGAGCTTGTTTACCATGATCATAGGGAAATAATTAAACTGATATTACCAAAATTGTATACCAAAACAGGGTAATAGCCAATGATCTAATCAATCAAAGGACAAGGGGTCTCATTAAGAGATAGCTTGTTCATTTTAGTTACAACCAGATAGTGGCATTGTCATTATTAGGTTACCAAGCATAGACAATGTCTTTTAAGAAACAAAAAAGGAAAAAAAGATAAGGCCCAAATGAGATTGGAAGCAAGTGAATATCATTTTGAATTTTGAAGATTACTTTAGATGGGAGAATGAACCATTGTTGGTTAAAATATAACCTTGTCCAGGCTATGAACGGCTGCTAGCAGTAGAGGCTCTATCTGTGATAAATGAGTAAAAAAAAAAAAAAAACTAATCTGTAGAAAGACACCTGCTATATATCTTTAAAATATTAATATTGATTGGTGAAGGAATTTGTATTTTTATCACTATAAAGGGTAAAGTAGTTGAATAAATAGACTCGGTAAAGTATTATGATTCTAGAAAAATGTTGTTTACTTTATAACTCATGTAATTATTATTCCTATAAATATTCTTACTTTGAAATTTCTAGAAATTTCAAAAAACCAATAAGAGATAATTGGTTCTCCCAAGTGAATCAATTGTTGTACTATGAAATAACCCCCTGATTTATGTATAGTAATAGCTAATGTTAGACATATAAATGGGGACCCTTTTTAAATTTTTTAGTCTTTAGAAAATAAATCCTAACTCTAAGAAATTCCCTTGAAAAAAACTCTTAGAATGACCCAAGTTTAGGATCCCCATCGCAAATCGCAAATCACATTTTTTCATGTGATGATCATGAACACCTTAAAGAGACTGCGACATGCGATCAAACCTCTCGCCGTGACATACCGATCAAAACCCCTTAAGAAGTCACAATCACATTTCAAAATAGTCGCAAGTAAATAATACCTGCCACAATGTCATCCGCCAATGATTTGCGAAATGTGATATTGCGATATCTGCAATCGCATTTTGCATTATGAACATGTAACACTATATAACATTGTTTTAAAAAACGCAATGCACGAATCAAGCAGCAAGCGTGGAAAGTAACTGTGTTTTAAATATAATAATGAACGATTTGACATGGTAATTAATATTTAGTGGCTCGAGGAAAGGTAATGATTTTACAAGTTATGGCTAGTTAATGCTGAGTATATCATTTGAAATCCTCCCATGATTCAAAGTATTTTCAGAAAGATTTCAACCTTAATTGCCAAATATTGTCTTTGCTGATAAATATCGTCCATTTCAGGAAAGATACAAAATATATGTCATTGTGGAAGGTGATGTAGAAACAGAAAAAGATGAGCATTGCAGAGTCTGAGCTTATAGAAATGTCTCCTATATTCTCTAATATGGTTTGCATCGCTAACGAGGGTGCAATAACTTAGGAGGTCATATACAATAGGCTTGAGGACGAGCGTCCCAAGATTACTATCACAAGAGCAAAAACTAACTCAATAAGACCTTTAAGACTCCAATTCAAGGATTTTGCATGTTCTTTCCTTCATAGGATAGGAGCGAGAGGAAAAATCCTCCCATACACTGATATGACTAGGTGGATGGTGGAAAACCTCACCATTGAAGATAGGAAATTTAGGAATTCGAGAATGGAACTCATGGGGTCATTCAGAGCAGAGGACCTAAAGAAAATGTACCATATACCTGACCCTCAAGATATATATGATAAGACATACGTGGCCAACTTTGAAAAGAAGAATGAAGAACCCCTCAAGATGATTTGGGACTGGATAGTACTGGAGAACAAGTTCAAATTTGATAAATTGAGTATCTATCCTATAGCCTCTTTGGTGAACCCCTACAACTATGCAGCTGCTATGTTATATAGGCTGTACGGGTTACCTAATAATGCTAAGTTTTCCATAGAATGAATTCCTCTGATTGATGCCTGTGTTAATTCCAACATCATGAATTGGGCCACCATCCTATCTGATAACCTAGCACCCATCATCATTGAATATCGACAAAAAAGATCCTCCTCTCCAGAGAATCTTCCTCCATTCTATTTTAGTGCCTACATTATGGACTCCATCTGTTTCTGCACTAAATTTCCAATTATGGTTTGGAAATGGACCTTGCAGGACCCCTACCTTATCCATCTCAACCATAAGCAAATTTGGGAATCCCATTATGTACCCCGTTTCTATAAAATATGTCATGTTGTTATTTTTCCATTGCATTAATTAATTTTCAAGAAGAAAGCTCCCAAGGTTTCCCAAGAAGCCGCTACAAACCTTCTGGCTATTGGAAAATATTTTTTTGAAGAATGGTTTACCTACATCAGGGTTTTTGGTAGCACAACAGACCCACATTTCCTCCCTTTGTATGTTTCTGATAAATTGTTAGCAAGAAAAATAGCCCACCAGACCACGAGAAAAGGCTTGACCAAAGTTCTCAAAGAAAGCAAGAAGTTATTATGGCCATATTTTCCTATCAGGTGCGGTTCTTTGTCTTTAGAAAATTTTAATCATGTGATAAAGGAGTCAGTAAGCCTGAAAGGTCTCAGGCTCCATACTTTTCCCAAAAGGCAATTTGATCTAGAAAATATAGCATATAACATCACCAATTCAGTAAAGATCAAGCCTTATAAACATGAGGCTAATAATTTTGAAGACCTTTTACAGTTGGCTCAATCCTTCGAACAATCATTCAAATGGGTGAGGACAAATCTGAGTCCTGGAGATTTTGAGAGCTTTCAGGAGTTCAAAAACAAAAGGCTCGACGTAATCCCACTTCATTTGTTGGAAATCGAGGATAAGCCTACTCCCAGTGTGACTGTCAACATCAAAGCACCTAATTCTCGCATAGAGTCTCATGCAGATACAAGGAAAGCACTAAACACAGAGAAGGCCCAAGACAATGTGACTACTATAGAATCCAATAGGAAATCACCTGAAAAGCAGGTTATGAGTACCCCACCTAAAGATATTGTTTCAGAGATCAAAAGCAACAGTCTGGAGTAGGAGTGGGATCAATTCAATAAGAAACTACAAGATACTCCCAAGACAACAGATTCCCAAGAAACTATGGAGTATCAAACTCCTCTGCATGTTCAGAAGAATATAGACTGTAAAACGATGGATGAACAAGCGACGGTGTCTCAGTAGAATGAAATCATCCCTGCTCTGTCCACATCAGAAATTGTCTTGAAGGCGACTGAAATCCCTCCTCTTGTCGTGTTCTATAGCTCGCTACACAAGGTTGCAGTAAGGAGACAGAGGAAAAGGAGAAGGATTGAAACACCTGAACTCCCATCTCGGAATGAGCAAATGGACATAGTTTGGAAGGATGTCCCTTCTAACCCAGCTGAAAACTTGACGATATTTGTCACAGTTTACAGGATCATACGCAACTGCTACCGTGGACAAAGCTACCGAAATATCTCTTTTGTTAAAAGAAAAAGAAGAAAATATTACACAACTTGAGCAACAACTCGAAATAGAGAGAGCAAGTGTGAACAGGCATACCGCTGAGCAGCTGGCCCAATTGCAAGAGAACATGGAGATGCTGAAAATAAGCCACGAAGCAGACATATCAGCTAAAAATTTGCAGCTCCAAGACTTGCAGAAAGCCATGGAAATATATAAGGATGTTCCTACTGTCGAGGAATTCATCAAAGAGGCGCTATAGCTTAATTCTCTCTTATTGAAGCAACAGGAACAATTTTTCCAAAAGATGTCACATATCGCTCCTTATCTAATCACTAGTGACCAGCTAACGGATAAAGCGATTGACCAAAGAACTAGGTTTACTGATCTGAACACAAGAATCTCAGAGTTCATCAAATGGAAAGAAACAAAAGAGGGGAGGAAAGCCAATCTGCCTGAAATTGAGGAGACACACAAGGACATTCTTTTCACTGACTGGGACGCAAGGATCAAACAAGCCAAACTAGCAGTGGCAAGTTCAGCCAGAGTTTCAAAGAATACAGTAAAGGCGGTAAACCATACTTTGTTTGCTACCAACTTGGTAAAAGAAGGCAACCCAAAATAAATTCCCGATTTGAATGACTTGCATAACATATGGAAGGGAAGAGAAGAAACTCAAAGGGAAGCAATCACAAAATTGGCAAAGATTGATTGGGAGTTGTATTATCAATACCTCGTCAAGCCACAGAGTCAAATCATGACCCTTAACTTCTCACTCCATTCAACTCAATGAATGCTGCCACCTCTCACAGATGCAATTTCGCACGACAGGTCAGAACACATTTTGGGGCACCTCCTCAAGTCAAGACGATGGCTAATATATGTGATTTGAAGGACAAGTTTCCAAACAACAGATCATCATCATAGCCTCTGCTCATCAAGCCACTATTTAATTTTCGAGTTAGTTAACTAGTTAGGAGGAATGTTGTTTGAAACCTCCTAAAATTTTTGTATAATCTATTTTTGTACATTAGTTAGAATAGTAGTTATACCATTCTCATGCATTAAGAGAAGGGTCCATAATTTTATCAAAAACATTTGCAAAGAATGCGCTATTGTAAGTTTGTGAATGCTTTGGTGAAATTATGGAACATCGTTTCTTTTAAATATCAGACTACTTTCCTTTGTTAATGCACTTTTGTATACTTGGAAGATAATTTGATCTGAAGAAAGGAGTTGATCTATGTCATTAGTCAAATGAGTAGAACTTGACATATATGGTACTTCTATCTTATATGATTAGCTCTGTTTCTGTTTAATTAGTGACAACACTTTATTTTCATGAATTGTATATGAGATATGTTTTTTATGTTAAAGCATTAATTGCACTATTGTATGATGCCTAGCTAAGATTATATATATATATATATATATATAGTTTATACATTTCTTTGACTAACGATTTAGTCAAAGAAATTATCTTTTCATGTTATCATCTTTGTTTTATGCGTGATTGATCTTTATTATCACATGTCAAGCAAATATCTTTGTAGATCACATATTATACAGAACAACCCGAGTTTATATTAGATTAAGTTAGCTAGAGATTTGCATGATAGAATAGGTTATTCAAGTTGTCATTAATCTATCGAAATTACTCATACACCACCCACTCTCATTTTAAAACCCATAGTGGGAAACTGGTCCCATTATCCCCAATCGGAGCCGCCAATTTAAACGGAAAAGGAATTGTCTTAAGGTCTGGATCGGGTGGTTATCCCCCATGTTGGAGTAGCAGAAATCTGAGGCTTCAACACAACCCTATGTCCAACCGGTTGATTGAAATCGATTAGATAATAGCGAAGATCAATTTACCACTAGGGTAAAGATCTTCCGACCCTATAAGAAAAATAAAAGGTATCCCAAAAGAACCCCATATCTGAAGAAACAACGATCTCCCCAAAATAATTTTGTATGCTATAATTATAAAAAGCTAGGCCTTTGAGCTCCTCAATTCCCATAGAAGAAAGCTAAACCAAAATTGGCAGCATTGTTTGCCAAAGAAATTGAACTAGAATGGTTGGGTTTAAACTATTGTTCTCCCACAAATCATCCTGATGGGAACACAATTTTTCTGTATCCCTATGAATTCTTAGAAGGAACTGATAATACTTTTAATTCTTCCTTTGATGAATTTAGTGACCTTGAGCCACCAAATTGGGAGGGTGATAGTGAACATGAATATTTCCCCAAGCAAGAATTTGATTTATGTATGTTCATTGCACAACATTAGAAGTCAAAGAAGTCATCTCGAAGTCTCGAAAAGCTTCCTCTCTCCGAGCTTGAGTCATTCTTATTTAGGGGAAGTGATAAGTTTGCACATGCATATGCATATATGTGTGAGAACCTAAAGTTGCAGCTTCCATAGTAGCCTAGAGTATGTTTTCTTCTGCACCGAGTTTGTAATTTTCTAAGTATTATTGAAGGAATGGAGTTATTGCTTATATGCTAAATGAAGATTTGCCAAATTTAGAGTCTTGGGAGTTAATTTGGTATCAAGCCACACTTTTTCAAAGGTCTTATGACTTCTGTAATCAAGTAAACACATTATTGCTATTATGAAATATTTCAGTTTCTTGTCCTATGTATAATTTCAAAGGAATTTCTTTATGATTGAATGTCTGGTAGAATAGCAGAGTTTATATTGGGATGTGAGGTGATGTTGTTTTAGTCTGTTTATGCTGAAGTTAGGTGCTTTTAAGACCTTGAGACCTTTCCTTATTTAGGCTTTTGGCTCTCTATAACTCTATTAAAATATATCTCTACCATTATGGATCCTTCTTTGGACCAAATAAATTATTTAGAAATTACTTTGGATAGTTCTAGCATGAATTCAGTTTCAAAAAGACAAGATCCTAGTCTATCTAGAGTCACTTCACTCAGGAGTCTAATATCTATACATGAACAAAATTCCACAGAACATTGGGGACTACCACCTATTAATCCAAGTCAAGTTTATAAG